>CANSNZ010001095.1:537500-762500 GCA_947646795.1 Beta lomatogona
AGGTACTTTCTCGACCTGTTCCATGGGTCGGGTTCCCAAAAAAAGCCCTTGACCCGACCCAATTAAAATAGGGTCGGGTCGTACATGGTCTGACCCTAATAATGCATTAGCGGGTTGAGTCGGGTAAAAAAAAAGGTCAATTATTTTTTTGTGTACAGAGAACCACTTCTTCTTCTGTCTCTCTTTGCACTGGGTTTTAGGTCTTCCATAGTAGCTCAACGCAAAAGCCGCTAAAATATCTCCCTTGTTTAAGATTTCTTCTTCAGGTATTTCTCTCTCTCTTTTAATTACTTAGTTTCATAATATTGCTTGCGAAATTTTTCGTTCTCGCTAAATAAACGGGGAGGAGAGAGAAAATGGGTAAAATTGAAAGCAGAAGAAGATGAATATGAAGGGTTTTCTCAAAGAATGAAATAGAGAGGAGAGAGAAATTGTGGGCTACCGGCTACAAAACCTAAATCTATTTAACCAAATCAGTTGGTGAAGTTTCAAGAATATTTTCGGCGATTTTTTTTTCCAAATTTAGTTTCCCTGTAATGTGTTACCGTCAATAGTACCATACTGCCATTGCTATTATGTTCCCCATGCTCAGTGATGAATATTAGAAGTTGATAACGCCATACTGAGAATATCACTTGCAAAAGTAATTGATATTACTTATTTTTTGAGGGGAATAATAAAAACATAGATTAATTAATGGACAAAGAGTCCATAAAGACATAGGGAGACACCTCCGCAGGGCAATGCTGTTCCCAACATTGTTCGATGCTAAAAGGAATTAATCTAGCTAGGTGGTGGGCAACACTATTCCCATCCCTAAGCACATGAGACCACCTAAGAGAAACAAAATCATTACTTAAAACAAAAAATCTTCCAAAACAACATCTAAATCAGATAAATAAATAGAACCTCCAGAAAGTCTATTCAAAATAGTGACACAGTCAGTTTCGAGAACAACATTCTGGCATTCATGCATTCGAGCGAGTTTGATGGCGAAGCACAAAGCTTTACCTTTAGCCACCTCCACTGGCCAACGAGCCTTGACACGTTGAGTAGCAGCAAATAGGACCTCCTCCATCACATTACGGGCCACCACTCCAAGCCCCACCCAACCATCATCCATTACCGAGGCATCCGCATTTATTTTCACACAATCAACAGGGGGGGCTGCCATACCTTTGACGAAGCAGCAGCAGCAGCAACCTTCAGCCCTCCATATATTCTTTTCGAGTACTCACCATAAGCCTTGTTCATTCGTACGACACCAATCCTCAAACACCACCTTATTTCTCCGGAACCAGACCTGATAAGCTAGGTAGCTTATTCCCACGAGAACCTCATCCTCAATCTCCTGCCACTCCTCCCAAAAGTCCAGTCACCCAACAGTCTCATGTTGCGGCAGTTTGTCACTCCAGCCCGCCATCTCTCACATCTCTCTCACCTTTGGGCAGAAAAATAAAGCATGATTAAGGGTCTCACGGCCCTCGTTACACAGTGGGCATGGATCATCCTCAATAATATGGTGGTGCTTCAATAGCGCTCTAACCGGAAGGGAGGCCGAGCAAATTCGCCATAAGAAATGTCTTACCTTCGGGGAGGCTTGAAGGCTCAAATTTTGACCCATGCTCTATGAAAAAGATCAAGGTTGCCCGACTTCCCCACCATATATGCGGTCTTGACGGAGTAACACCCATCCTTTGTGAAAGCCCATGCTACATGGTCTTTCGAAAACTGCTCACTATGAGGTATGGCCAGTATTGCTATTACTTTGGCATTGCATGCATTTGCTCACACATCAGTCCTCTCACCTTCTGATTAACTTATTATTTGGCATTTCTTTTCTGTTCTTAACAAATAGGGTCAGGGTCGGGCTGGGTCGGTCTAGCCCTTGACCCGACCCGCTAACAACGACTTCAAACCCGACCTGACCCTTATACAGCATGGCCCGACCCGGCCCGGCCCGGCCCATTGAACAAGTCTAAGTCTACTTTCTGACAAAAAACCCTATCTTTATACATAATACCTCCTTTTGAATGATACATTTCTTACCCTTTTTTTGTGATTTGCAATTCTATCTCATGAAAAATGACAGTGGGAGTTGCAAATTGAAGGCATTTAGTTGTAAATCGGATACATTATTGTGCTATACGATTGAGTGATTTTTGTTTAATTGTGGGAATTTAGTTGTAAATTTTTTCTGTATCTATGAAGAGTTGTTGTAACTTGTTAGTTCTTGATGATTGTTAATTTTTTAGATTAGATTTTTGATAATACAAAATTAGAATTATCGTTGATTGTATTTTGTTGGAGAAATTACATATTTTCTTCCCCAAATCTGATATAAGAATAAGCACTGGAAATGGTTTTTTTTAAAATAAAATAAAATTAAGGGAGCAAAGAGAATCGTGTTCTCTGATGACGGTTATATTTCACTTATCAAATAGAACAACAAAAAGATTAAAATTAATAACCGTTATGTAAGATACCAGTTCTCTTTAGTAGATATATCATAACATGTTAATGAGCAGTTCTATTTTCTTAAGACTACGCTGACTTGGAGAACCGTTCAAAGGTGTTCTCTTAAGCCTAATTTAACAGTTTTCTTAAGCCTTTTTTGTAGTAGTGTCACAAACATTATTCTTTATGTGCATAACATCCAAACAATGCCTGACTTGTAGATCTTTCCAATACGAGAGTTTCCAAAAAATGAACTCCTTTTTCCATAATCCTGTTGTTCCATCAACGTCACTCGCAGGTTTACCGAAGATCGTTTCAATGCCCTTAACCTGATTATAAACCTCAGTACCAGTTAATAATCTACGAGCAACTTCCTCTTCAACTGTCCCATCGAATACCTCAGTACTGGTTAATGCATATAATTTTCTTGTGATGAAAGTTATTATAAATAAATAAAACTTAAGTGCAAGACATGTATGGATGAATAGTTGTAGTATTACCAATGTTAATGTGCAGGAATTGTATGCAAAACTATCAAGTATACACTAGAACTCGTAGGAGAACTTTTGAACAAATGGCTGAAACCCCTGAACAACTACTTGAGAGGCTGAGATCTCTTGAGCAACTTTCCCAACGTATTGGTTTATTTTTGCAAAACCAATTAGGGAATAATGGTGGAGATGACCCATAAGCTGCTATGGCAAAGAAGTTAGCAACCCTTAAATCTGCAATCTTTGTAGGAAAGGAAGACCCCTTACTCTAGAGAACTGACTAAGAGACTTTGATAAGTTGTTTACTGCTGCTGGGACACCTGAAGCTCAAAAAGTAGACCAAGCTACCTTTTATTTGAGGGAGGATGCATACACTTGGTGGGAGAGTCAATGACCTATTATTAAAGCTCAGGAGAACTTCAATTGGGAAGCCTTCAAGGTTGCTATTAAAGCTAGAATTTTCTCTGAGCACATTAGGAGGACAAAGTACAATGAGTTCACGAGATTTAACCAGGGAGGTAGTATGTTTGTGCAAGAGCATGCACGAAAGTTCAATGAGTTAGCTAGATTATGTCCTAATGTTGTGCCAGATGAGAGAGCCAAGGCTCAAAAGTTTGAGGATGGGTTAGCATTTAGAATTCAGTCCAGGCTTGGGGGAGCAACTTCTGCAACTTTTTTGGAGGCTTATGCTAAGGCTTCTATTATTTGAGAGAATTATGAGGCGTGAAGAGGAAGTTATGGGGAGGAATAAGAGAAAAGACCCACCTAGCAACCAAAATGGCTATGGGAATGACAAGAAACTTCAATATGGGGGTAACAATAACTATAATGGGGGGCAATAATCACAATAATGATGGTGGTAGTTATCAAGGGAGTCGTAGCACTTATCAAGGTTAGGGGAGATCAAACCAGTAAGGATCCCGTAGCCAGAACTCTAGTTTTATAAAGTGTAATAAAGCCACCCAGGATTTACTTGTCAAGGAGACCCAATAACTTGCTATGCTTGTGGAGTGAAAGTACATAAGGCTAATCAGTGTCCCAAGCGTCAGAATAATGAACAGAATGGGAACAATGGAGGGAATTAGAATGGTTATGGACCTAGTCAGAACCAGAACAACAACAACCGCCCTTATAACGATAACAACTCCCAGGGTCAAGTTTCGAATGCTCAAGGAGGGAACAATACTTAGCATAATGGTCAGAATAACAATCGAGCAAATGGAGGGAACGCCAATCAGACTGACAATTGAAATGACACTCGAGGCAACAATGGAAGAATCTATGTTATGAACAAGAATGATGCACACACCAACACCAATGTTGTGATGGATACTTTCCTCGTAAACTCTAACCGTGCTTACTTGCTTTTTGATTCAGAGCCGTCTCATTCTTTCATAGCTAGTTCCTTTGTTGAAAAGTTTGGTCTAAAACCCTCAACCATGTGTCAAACTTTCATAACCATACCTTCATAAGAAGTGGTTCCTTGTAATTCCCTATACCAAGACATACCCATCACCATAGTAGGATCTGATTTGCCTACTGATCTTATTCAGTTAAATTGACCCGATTGATGTAATATTGGGGATGGATTAGCTTGCTAAGTATAGGGCTAGGATTTAGTGTCATACCCAAAAGGCGGCTCTTAGGGGGCAAAAGGGAAATAGAATATCCTACCACGGAATGGTTTCTAAACCTGGAGTCATTATTAAGTCAGCCATGTCATTCAAAACCTATATTAGGTTGGGCTAGCCCATCTATTTGTGCCATGATAAAGATGTTAGTCGGAAGGATGGAGAAATATCTCAGATAACTGTGGTGAGAGAATTCCAAAATGTTTTTCCAGAAGAAATTCTAGGGATGCTGCCAGCGAGAGAAATGGATTTTAAAATTGACCTAGTACCCGGGACTGGAGCTATTTCTAAGGAAGCGTATAGAATGGCACCCGCACAGATGCAAGAATTAAAGGTACAATTCAAGGAATTATTGGAGAAAGGGTAAAGTAGACCAAGTGTTTCACCTTGGGGAGCACCAGTGTTGTTTGTTCGAAAGAAGGATGGAACCTTGAGGTTGTGTATTGATTACAGGGAGTTGAATAATGTGACAATAAAGAATAATTACCCATTGGCTAGGATTGATGATTTATTTGATCAACTGAAGGGTGCTGAAATTTCCTCTAAGATTGATTTGAGGTATGGATATCACCAATTGAGAATTACGGAGCAAGATATACCAAAGATGGCATTTGATACGAGGTATGGGCATTATGAGTTCGTAGTGATGCCATTTGGACTTACTAATGCACCTGCATCATTTATGGACCTTATGAATAGGACATTTGATGAGTTTAAAAAGTAATACCACAAGTGTACGGTGTCTGTTGTTAGCAGAGACTTAGCAAATACGCATCGATTCCACATGGAGAGGATTTTTATCGATTTTCGCTTAATTATATTAAACTATCTCAGGAAACGAATGTTTGATTTGATTAATAACTAAACTAAATACAAATGATAATAAGATTATGGTCAAATCATTAAATTAAAAGTCTTGGGCATACATTCTGTCCACCATGCTTATACCCATGAAAGAATACAAATTGCTTCAATAACAAATAAACTAGAGGGTGAGTAATTAAAGAAATGGTTAATCCTTCGGTCGGGTATTAACACTTTCAATTTAACCCATGCAGTATGATCGCGAACATATTCAGAATTGCCAATTGTATGAAGCCTCTAAGAATAAGATCTTTCAATTCTAAATCCTATTAGCAAATCAAGTTACTCTTGATATTGGCCAATTACCAGAATCAAACTATTTAAAACTTATCAATTGGAATTACTCACAACTGTAATCTATAAATTAATCAATTACAAAGTATAAATATCATGGTATAATGACTTCCATCACTTTACCCTAGAAAAGAGATTACTCACTCATAATTGAAATGACTAAAGCAAAATCAATCATTAACCTAGAATTCATGATTGAGAAGTAATGAAAACAATAGTAACAAACGACAATAATAAAGAGGAAGACAATAGCAAATACTAATAAAAAAGAAAACAATGAAAAAATACCTCTAGAACTTTTATTAATGAAAGAGAGTAAAAACTAGGGTTCCAAGGAAAGAGATGAAGAGGGAACCGAAATATTAGAGTTCTGTAGGTACAATAAGCATGAGAGAGAAATAAAATAAATCCCTATTTATATTTTTCATCTAATCTAATCTCCCAATAAGTGAAAGAAAAGAAAACAAGAAAATAGACAAATAAAGGAAGTTTGATGATTCGTCGATAGTCGCGACGACGACCACGAGCCCATCTTATTTGCGTCCAAACATCAGGCACCGCGACCATTGGGCGTTGGAATGCCACCGTGATAGACAACAAGCTCGACAAGATCGAAGAATGCACCTGTTGGGCGCTAAGCTTGTGGCAGCATCCTGGGTAATCTTTCGAAGGCTATATCTCGATATCTAGGCATCGTCAATAGGCGTGTGACCTATTGTTACGAAGATCTTAGTCTAGTTTCCAATGCAACTTGAATCGCTTCAATACGATATGTAGAACTCGAGTTATGATCAAAAGAGTGAACTTAGCTTGTGTCGGTTCTTATCACTTCAGAACTAATGTATTTCTTCGTTTTCAACTCAAATTCACTCTCGAAAGATATGTTGCGATCCACATAAAAGGTACTTCACTTAATATGATTATAAGGATCAAGAAAAGCATCCACGAGCATAAATTCATCGATAAAAACCGCCATTCATTAACTTCCACTGCAAGAATTATCCAATCCATCCAAAATTGCTTCGAAAGCGTCCAAATAGCAATGAAACTACCTGAAACATTTAGAAAACCACAAACGAAGCGTAATAGAGCACAAAATAGATAATTCTCACATCTCTCTCACCTTTGGGCAGAAAAATAAAGCATGATTAAGGGTCTCACGACCGTCGTTACACACTGGGCACGGATCATCCTCAATAATATGGCGGTGCTTCAATAGCGCTCTAACCGGAAGGGAGGCCGAGCAAATTCGCCATATGAAATGTCTTACCTTCGGGGACACTTGAAGGCTGAAATTTTGACCCATGCTCTATGAAAAAAACAAGGTTGCCCGACTTGCCCACCATATATGCGGTCTTGACGGAGTAACACCCATCCTTTGTGAAAGCCCATGCTACACGGTCTTCCGGAAACCGCTCACTAAGAGGTATGGCCAGTATTGCTATTACTTTGGCATTGCATGCATTTGCTCACACATCAGTCCTCTCACCTTTTGATTAACGTATTATTTGGCATTTCTTTTATGTTCTTAACAAATAGGGTAGGGTCAGGCTGGGTCGGTCTAGCCCTTGACCCGACCTGCTAACAATGACTTCAAACCCGACCTGACCTGGCCCATTGAACTGGTCTAAGTCTACTTTCTGACAAAAAACCCCTATCTTTATACATAATACCTCCTTTTAAATGATACATTTCTTACCCTTTTTTGTGATTTGCAATTCTATCTCGTGAAAAATGACAGTGGGAGTTGCAAATTGAAGGCATATAGTTGTAAATCGGATACATTATTGTGCTATACGATTAAGTGATTTTTCTTTAATTGTGGGAATTTAGTTGTAAATTTTTTCTGTATCTATGAAGAGTTGTTGTAACTTGTTAGTTCTAGATGATTGTTAATTTTTTAGATTAGATTGTTGATAATACAAAATTACAATTATCGTTGATTGTATTTTGTTGGAGAAATTACATATTTTCTTCCCCAAATCTGATATAAGAATACCCACTGGAAATGGGTCTTTTTTAGAATAAAATAAAATTAAGGGAGCAAAGAAAATCGTGTTCAATGATGACAGTTCTATTTCACTTATCAAATAGAACAACAAAAAAATTAAAATAAATAACCCTTATGTAAGATACCAGTTCTCTTTAGTAGATATAACAGAACATATTAATGAGTCGTTCTATTTTCTTAAGACTACACTGACTTGGAGAACCGTTCAGAGGTGTTCTCTTAAGCCTAATTTAACAGTTTTCTTAAGCCTTTTTTGTAGTAGTGTCACAAATATTATTCTCTATGTGCATAACATCCAAACAATGTCTGACATGTAGATCTTTCCAATATGGGAGTTTCCAAAAAATGAACGCCTTTTTCCATAATCCTGTTGTTCCATCAACGTCACTCGCAGGTTTACCGAAGATCGTTTCAATGCCCTTAACCTGATTATAAACCTCAGTACCAATTAATAATCTACGAGCAACTTCCTCTTCAACTGTCCCATCGAATACCTCAGTACTGGTTAAGGCATATAATTTTCTTGTGATGAAAGTTAGTATAAATAAATAAAACATAAGTGCAAGACATGTATGGATGAATAGTTGTAGTATTACCAATGTTAATGTGCAGGACTTGTATGCAAAACTATCAAGTATACACTAGAACTCGTAGGAGAACTTTTGAACAAATCGCTGAAACCCCTGAACAACTACTTGAGAGGCTGAGATCTCTTGAGCAACTTTCCCAACATATTGGTTTATTTTTGCAAAACCAATTAGGGAATAATGGTGGAGATGACCCATAAGCTGCTATGGCAAAGAAGTTAGCAACCCTTAATCTGCAATCTTTATAGGAAAGGGAGACCCCTTACTTTAGAGAACTGACTAAGAGACTTTGATAAGTTGTTTACTGCTGCTGGGACACCTGAAGCTCAAAAAGTAGACCAAGCTACCTTTTATTTGAGGGAGGATGCATACACTTGGTGGGAGAGTCAATGACCTATTATTAAAGCTCAGGAGAACTTTAATTGGGAAGCCTTCAAGGTTGCTATTAAAGCTAGAATTTTCTCTGAGCACATTAGGAGGACAAAGTACAATGAGTTCACGAGATTTAACCAGGGAGGTAGTATTTCTGTGCAAGAGTATGCACAAAAGTTCAAGTCAGCTAGATTATGTCCTAATGTTGTGCCAGATGAGAGAGCCAAGGCTCAAAATTTTGAGGATGGGTTAGCATTTAGAATTCAGACCAGGCTTGGGGGAGCAACTTCTGCAACTTTATTGGAGGCTTATGCTAAGGCTTCTAATATTGAGAGAATTATGAGGCGTGAAGAGGCAGTTATGGGGAGGAATAAGAGAAAAGACCCACCTAGCAACCAAAATGGCTATGAGAATGACAAGAAACTTCGATATGGGGGTAACAATAACAATAATGGGGGGCAATAATCACAATAATGATGGTGGTAATTATCAAGGGAATCGTAGCAGTTATCAAGGTTAGGGGTGTTCAAACCAGTAAGGATCCCGTAGCTAGAACTCTACTTTCATAAAGTGTAATAAAAGCCACCCAGGATTTACTTGTCAAGGAGACCTAATATCTTGCTATGCTTGTGGAGAGAAAGTACATAAGGCTAATCAGTGTCCCAAGCGTCAGAATAATGAACAGAATGGGAACAATGGAGGGAATTAGAATGGTTATGGACCTAGTCAGAGCCAGAACAACAACAACCGCCCTTATAACGATAACAACTCCCAGGGTCATGTTTCGAATGCTCAAGGAGGGAACAATACTCAGCATAATGGTTAGAATAATAATCGAGCAAATGGAAGGAACGCCAATCAGAATGACAATGAAAATGACACTCGAGGCAACAATGGAAGAATCTATGTTATGAACAAGAATGAAGCAGACACCAACGCCAATGTTGTGGTGGGTACTTTCCTCGTAAACTCTAACCCTGCTTACTTGATTTTTGATTCAGAGCCGTCTTATTCTTTCACTACTAGTTCCTTTGTTGAAAAGTTAGGTCTAAAACCCTCAACATTGTGTCAAACTTTCATAACCATACCTTTAGGAGAAGTGGTTCCTTGTAATTCCCTATACCAAGACATACCCATCACCATAGTAGGATATGATTTGCCTACTGATCTTATTCAGTTTAACTGACCTGATTGATGCAATATTGGGGATGGATTAGCTTGCTAAGTATAGGGCTAGGATTTAGTGTCATACCCAATAGGTGGCTCTTAGGGGGCCAAAGGGAAATAGAATATCCTACCACGAAATGGTTTCTAAACCTGGAGTCATTATTATGTCAGCCATGTCATTCAAAACCTATATTAGGTTGGGCTAGCCCATCTATTTGTGCCATGATAAAGATGTTAGTCTGAAGGATGGAGAAATATCTCAAATACCTGTGGTGAGAGAATTCCAAAATGTTTTTCCAGAAGAAATTCCAGGGATGCCGTCAGCGAGAGAAATGGATTTTAAAATTGACCTAGTACCCGGGACTGGAGCTATTTCTAAGGCAGCGTATAGAATGGCACCCGCAGAGATGCAAGAATTAAAGGTACAATTAGAGGAATTATTGGAGAAAGGGTAAATTAGACCAAGTGTTTCACCTTGGGGAGCACCAGTGTTGTTTGTTCGAAAGAAGGATGGAACCTTGAGGTTGTGTATTGATTACAGGGAGTTGGATAATGTGACAATAAAGAATAATTACCCATTGCCTAGGATTGGGGATTTATTTGATCAACTGAAGGGTGCTAAAATTTTCTCTAAGATTGATTTGACGTATGGGTATCACCAATTGAGAATTGCGGAGGAAGATATACCAAAGATGGCATTTCGTACGAGGTACAGGCATTATGAGTTCGTAGTGATGCCATTTGGACTTACTAATGCACCTGCATCATTTATGGACCTTATGAATAGGACATTTGATGACTTTAAAAAGTAATACCACAAGTGCACGGTGTCTGTTGTTAGCAGAGACTTAGCAAATACGCATCGATTCCACATGGAGAGGATTTTTATCGATTTTCGCTTAATTATATTACATTATCTCAGGAAAACGGATGTTTGAGTTGATTAATAACTAAACTAAAAACAAATAATAATAAGATTATGGTTAAATCAAATTAAAAGTCTCGGGCATTAGTTCTGTCCACCATGCTTATACCCATAAAAGAATACAAATTAATTCAATAACAAATTAACTAGAGGGTGAGTAATTAAAGAAATGGTTTATCTTTCGATCAGGTATTAAAACTTTCAATTCAACCTATGCAGTATGATCGCGAAGATATTCAGAATTGCCAATTCTAACGAAGCCTATAAGAATATGATCTTTCAATTCTAATTCCTATTAGCAAATCAATTTACTCTTAATATTGGCCAATTACCAAAATCAAACTATTTAAAACTTATCAATTGGAATTACTCACAACTGTAATCTATAAATTAATCAATTACAAAGTATAAATATCATGGTATAAACATGACTTCCATCACTTTACCCTAGAAAAGAGATTACTCACTCATAATTGAAATGACTAAAGCAAAATCAGTAACTAACCTAGAATTCATGATTGAGAAGTAATGAAAACAATAGTAACAAACGAGAATAATAAAGAGGAAGACAATAGCAAATACTAATAAAAAAGAAAATAATGAACAAATACCTCTAGAACTTTTATTAATGAAAGAGAGTAAAAACTAGGGTTCCAAGGAAAGAGATGAAGAGGGAACCGAAATATTAGAGTTCTGTAGGTACAATAAGCATGAGAGAGAAATAAAATAAATCCCTATTTATATTTTTCCTCTAATCTAATCTCCCAATAAGTGAAAGAAAAGAAAACAAGAATATAAACTTATAAAGGAAGTTTGATGATTCGTCGATAGTAGCGACGACGACCACGAGCCCACCCTTATTTCTGTCCAAACATCAGGCACCGCGACCATTGGGCGTTGGAATGCCATCGTGATAGTCAGCAAGCTCGACAAGATCGAAGAAGACACCCGTTAGGCGCTAAGCTTGTGGCAGCTTCCTGGGTCATCTTTCGAAGGTTGTATCTCGATATATAGGCATCGTCAATAGGCGTGTGACCTATTGTTACGAAGATCTTAGTCTAGTTTCAAACGCAACTTGAATCGCTTCAATACGATATGTAGAACTCGAGTTATGATTAAAAGAGTGAACTTGTGTCGGTTCTTATCACTTCGGAACTAATGTATTTCTTCATTTTCAACTTAAATTCACTCTCGAAAGATATGTTGCGATCCACATGGAAGGTACTTCACTTAATATGAATAAGGATCAAGAAAAGTATCCACGAGCATAAATTCATCGATAAAAAACCGCCATTCATCAACTTCCACCGCAAGAATTAGCCAATCCATCCAAAATTTCTTCGAAAGCGTCCAAATAGCTATGAAACTACCTGAAACATTTAGAAAACCACAAACGAAGCATAATAGAGCACAAAATAGATAATTCAGGCTAATGACACATAAAATGCAACTATATGAACTAATATGCACTAATAATGTAATCTAAATGTGCCTAAAAACTCTATATAAAAATGATTTATCAAATTCCCCCAAGCTAAACTATTGCTTGTCCCTAAGCAACACAAACAATGAGTTACTACATGAAATTGTTTCACCCCATGGAAGATTCAGTACAAAAGTATTAGTGGACTCAAAATCATTCAAGAAGGCATGCATCATCATCAATCAATCATATCAATCCAACAACCAATTGCCGAGAAAGATAATTAAGCAAGGCCACGACGCATGCCATGCAAATACTAAGCTGGTGCTCACTAAGGGAACACTCCTCTCATTTTTGTGGCAGGCAAAAGATGTGCCCAATCGCTCCTCATTCCCACCATATATCCCTTCCTAACTCACTACTCTCATGTGTTTAGAAGGTAATATATATCACTCAACCTAGTTCAGTCGACTCAGAATGACACTTACTCTTTAGCCTTGATCCATTGATTCACCTTCAATTCAATAATGCAACACATAAAGATCATGAAGACTTTTAAAGGTTGTAATGGGGCTGAGGTTAAGGGTATGGAAATAGTTTGGGAATGTGGTGGATAAACCAAACTTGGAGGAGCATAAAATAGCAAAACTAGGCCAATGAGGCCCTCATAACTCCAAATATCAACATCTCCAAAATATCACTCACATCTTCCTCAAATCAAGCACCTTTTTCACTTTTTTTAAACTTGTTTTTTTTTCTTTTTTTTTGAACATCACTTTATTCACTTTTCAACCTTTTTGTTCCTTTTGTTTTCTTGTTCTATTTTTCTTGAACTTCTATTCTTTTGTTTTTCATATATGAAGTCCCAAGCCAATCATATTCTCATCATAATCCAACTCCAACTAGCAACATCGAAGCATACATAACTATCAAAATAAACCAATCACTCAACTAATGCTCCCCCAAGCTAGGCTTGGAACAAGAATCAAATAAGGCTAAGGGCTTGAAATGAAGGTTAGTCATCATAAACTGTCAAAAAGGCTTCAGCAGGGCTAAGATGAAATAATATAATCAATCACAACTCTGGAGCTAGAAATTATGAAAAGAATGCCTCAATCATGTCAGAATGTTTGCATATCAAATTTCAAAGACTACCGGATCAAGACCAAGATCAGCATCAGAACTGAGGAACTAATCACACAACAAAGAAGGAATACTGGATGAAAGATAGGCATCCATGGCTCATGTAATCTCACAGTCTAACCAACTTAGCTCCACAATCAATGTGAGTGCCACAAGTATCATGCAATCAAGGTTCATGGAAGATTGGGAATCAAATCAAGACTAACAACTCCTCATGCCAATTATCATATATTAAGAGCCAATACAGTCATTAAAACAATGGGGCACAGAGAAATAATCATGCAACTCAACTGTTCATGCCAAGCTCGTAAATTTTTTGTTTTACGCTTTTTTTAAAACTAAGAAAGCAATAAACTACACTAATCTAAACTAAGAAAGCATTAAATAACCCCAAGCTCAACTCGGCAATAACCTCATTATAGCAAGAGGGAAGACATAACTCACCTGTAAAGGGCACCAATCGCAAAATAAAATAAAAGACGGGTTGCCTCCCGGCAAACGCTGATTGAGGTCCCGCACGATTATGTTACATCATATCAGCAAGCTATGGTGGCTCAAACATGACTAGAGTGGCTCCTCCAAGGGACAACTTTGCACGCTGCACACCGACCATGAATTTTGCTACATTTCGAATCATATCTTTGTCTCTCTCAACCACTAGCATGGTCACATGTGGGCTTTCAGCGTGATCGTCTCTCTTTATATCACTTGCAGACGAATCAAAACAAAGTACAGTCTCTAATGGGTCCTTTGTCAGCACATCTAGGGGGTCAAGAACAACAACCTTCTCCAAAACATGTACCCTGCAACAAGTTTGCTCAAGCATAGGAGACTTTATAGCATTGGTTAACTTAAGAATAACAGTATCATCACCAACACTTTAAGTCAATGAACCGGACTTGATATCTATAACATCACATGCAGTACATAAGAAATGTCTA
This sequence comes from Beta lomatogona, assembly GCA_947646795.1. Lineage (NCBI taxonomy): Eukaryota > Viridiplantae > Streptophyta > Magnoliopsida > Caryophyllales > Amaranthaceae > Beta > Beta lomatogona. The sequence goes on from CANSNZ010001095.1 coordinate 551,807, forward strand.
CCCAAAATAATGGGAATTTGACTATCCTCCTCCATACCTAGTATTACAAAATCAACAAGAATGTAAAATTTCACAACCCTCACAGGTACATCCTCTAAAATACCCAAAGGATATTTCACAGAAAGATCGGCCATTTGCAAAGTAATTTGTGTGCATATCAAAGGTCCCATATTCAACCTATTGCAAATAGAAAGAGGCATCATGACAGACACACTAGCACCTAAATCACAAAGAGGCACTAGCATAGAAATGAGGATTTGCGTCTGTCCATTTGCGTCACACCCTCGAAGAACTCACACAAATTGCCAATTTGCGTCGCATAACATTAATAGTCCGACGCAAAAAAAGTCACCAGAAGAGTAGGAGAAGTACATATGCGTCGGACCCTCACTACATACGAGGCAAAAACGACTATATGCGTCGGACCCAACGCCCATCCGACGCAGATGGTTGTTAGCTAAATGTATGCAAAGAGCACTATATGCGTCGGACGTTGCTGACATGTGACGCAGATAAGTTATCTACGTCGCATGTCCTTAGGGTATGACGCAGATGACTCCACCCCCAAGTATCCAAATTACGCAGCCAAACTATGCGCAGCCAAACTATGCAGCCCAACACCGAGGCCACTATCTGTGTCGGACCACAGTGCACGTGCGACGCAAATGGGCCTCCAGCGGTATCTGCGTCGGACCCTCGTGCACGTGCGACGCAAATGGCCCCTATCTGCGTCGGACCTCTCCGGCACTCTCTCTCTTTCGCATTCTCTCTCTCTTTCTCGTTTTTTTGCTCGTCACTCACATTCCCTCTCACTTCTCGCCGGCGAATAATCACGCGAAGGTGCCTAGTTTTCGGTGTTTATCGGTGCACTCCTTGTCTCGCCGCCGTCACAGCTTCACGCCAGGTGTCGCCGCTGCCGCTGCCTCAATGTAAGTCATGTTTTTCAATTTTTCAATTTATGTCTTTTTTTTTTTCATTTCTGTCTTTTTTTTTTTTAATTTCCCTCTTTTTTTTCTACAACTTAATCAAGGAGTTTATTACTACATTTCAATGTATTGAATCAATTTCTTAGATGTGTTTCTTGAATGCTCACTTTAGAATTATGTGTTTCGATTATGAGTTAGAATTCTTGAATGGTCACTTTAGAATTTCAAACTTATAAGAATTTATATTATAGTTTCCTATTTACCTTGAATTTTTGATATTTAGTAATATGTTGTGGGACTATCCAAACTCATCTCTTTCAATGGTGTTCCATTCTCTCACTTTGCCTCCCCTCCACATTGTACTACAGTTGCCACCTTGTGTCTTGTGCTCCTCGGTTTGCCGGTTCTCCAAGCTCACTTCGTTGTGCTTGTCTTCGCTGCTCCTTGAGAGAAGAGGTATGTTTTATACCTTTTGCTATTTTCTAATTTATGTTAATTCAACCATTAGTTTGGATTTGTGGATTTGTTTTATTTATCCCCTATAATGTGACTGGGAAAGTATATGTGAATTGTTTGGTTATGTGATTGGGAAAGTATATGTTGAATTATGACCAAACCTATATGGACATACCTTAATGGGGTGGGGAGGGAAATCTAAGGAACATCATTCGCCTTGATACCCGTTCGAGGCTTACTCATTAGGAGTAAGTCTTGAATAGTCCCCAGTTTAGGACTGTCTTTGAGTTTCTTATCTCACTTAGGATGTGAATGAATGTTTGGTTTTCGATTCTAAGAAAGATCTAGCTCATTTCCCTAAGCGTTCTCTAGGTACATATGTTGATAGTTTACCTACTATCTTCATCGTGTACTTGGAGAACTGTAGGGAAGTGTTGCCGGATTTTTTTTAGAATTGAAAACCAAACATTTATTAACTAGTGAGATGAGAAACTCAAGGATGGGTTAGGTTGGAGTGATAAGGACCCAAATGTTCATGACTGCATTTGATAAGACACTTTGAATGATGTGATCGATATATTGTGTTCTTGTTTGGGGTCTTTAGTGTTTGAATATGGATCGAATCTGGATGTTTGGTAATCAGATTTCGGCGACATTTCTACAAGGGGTTGATGAATTTATCAGGGTTGCGTTATAACATCAATTGCAGAATGGGTCAAAGTTAGTCTTGTGTCCTTGTTGTGAGTGCAATAACTCTAGGGGGTATCGTGATGTGGATCAAATTAAGGATCATTTGATTCGTCGTGGGTTTAAGAGCAACTATAGTAGGTGGACATGGCATGGATAGTTTTATGATCAGGGTATGAGCTCCACTAGCTTTGGTGATGATTTGAATGTTGATCACATTGATGATGAGGTTGAGGTTGATATCGAAAAATGAGAGGATAATGATGATAATGATAGGGTAGATGATGAGAATGATAGGGTGGATGATGATAATGATAGGCTAAATGAGATGTTGCACAATTTGGAGGATGAAGGAACCGATCGTCCGAATATGTATGATAATATTTTTAGTGCAGCGGACAAACCTATGTATCCGGGGTGTAAGAATTTCACTAAACTTTCTGGCATCCTTACATTGTTCAATGTGAAATCGAAGCATAGTTTGACAGATAAAAGTCTAAGTGAGTTGTTCACTTTTTTACAAGAATTGCTACCTGATGGGAATGAAATTCCCAACTCTACCTATGGGGCAAAGAAATTATTGTGTCCATTAGGTATGGAATATGAGAAGATACATGCATGTCAAAATGATTGTGTGCTGGATCGAAATGAGTACAAGGCTTTGGGTAAGTGTCCAAGGTATGGAGAGTCTCGGTACAAGACAAAGGAGGATGATGAAGGGGTGAGAAAGAAATAAACTCCGGTGAAGGTTCTTTGGTATCTTCCAATCATTCCGAGATTTAGGCGTTTATTTTCGGATGAAAATAATTCAAAATTATTAAGGTGGCATGCGGATGAGAGGAAGAAAGATGGGATGCTTAGACATCCGGCCGATTCTCCGCAATGGAGAAATATCGACCGAAAGTTTTCCAGTTTTGGTAAAGAACCTCGAAATCTTAGGCTTGGACTTTGTACAGATGGGATGAACCCATTTGGCACCCTAGGTACCCAACATAGCACTTGGCCGGTTCTACTGACCATTTATAATCTGCCCCCCTGGTTATGTATGAAGCGTAAGTTTATTCTGCTATCGCTTCTTATCTCGAGTCCTAAGCAACCCGGAAACGACTTAGATGTGTATCTTGACCCACTCATTCAAGATCTGAAATTGTTGTGGGATGAAGGTGTATCGATGTTCGATGCGCATGCGAAAACTGAATTCACATTACGTGCCATGATATTTTGCACGATTAATGATTTCCCTGGTTATGGGAATTTGTCCGGGTATACAGTTAAAGGAGCAAAGGCATGCCCTATTTGTGATGGAATTTGATTGATGAGTTGTTACATCATTGTGGGAAGAATGTATACCTACATTATCATACATGGCTTCCTTTAGATCATCCATTTCGTAAGAAGAAAAAGTTGTTCAACGGAAAAGTGGAGATGATGAAAGCCCCTGTACCTTTACGTGGAAAACAGGTTTCTAGGCGGGTAAAGGATATTGAAACAGTGTTTGGCAAGCCCTTTAAAAGTGTCTCAAATAACTTATACAAGAAAAGGTCTAAGTTCTGGGACCTCCCATATTGGGAATGTTTAGAAGTCAGACATTGTCTTGATCTAATGCACATTGAGAAAAATGTTTGTGATGCCATTGTCGGCACATTGTTGAATATGCCCAGGAAGACAAAGGATGGAGTTAAAGTTAGGAAAGACATGGCTGAAATGGGCAGACCAGAACTAGCACCTCAGGAGCGAGGACAACGCTATTATCTTCCACCAGCTTGCTACACTTTGTTTAAGAAGGAGAAAACGAGTTTTTGTGAGTCTCTGCATAGGTTAAAGGTCCCTGCTGGATACTCGTCAAATTTTCGAAACCTTGTCTCACTGAAGGACTTGAAACCGGTTGGTTTGAAATCTCATGATTGTCATATCTTGATGCAGCATTTATTACCTGTTGCAATACGAGAAATTTTGCCTTCCCAAGTAAGATACACTATAACAAAGCTGTGTTTCTTCTTCAAAACTATCTTTAGCAAGGTGATAGATCCTAACACTCTAGATAACTTGCACGCTGATGTAATAGAGACGATGTGTCGATTTGAAATTTACTTCCCACCATCGTTCTTTGACATCATGCCTCATTTGATAATTCATCTTGTCCGAGAAATCAAACTTTGTGGGCCCATTTGCATGAGGTATATGTGGCCTTTCGAAAGACATATGGGTACTTTGAAGGGCAAAGTGATGAATCCAGCCAGACCAGAAGCAATTATTGTCCAAAGAACAGTTGCAGAGGAAGTATCTGAATATGTAAGTCAGTATTTAGCACGCGCACAAGCAATTGGATTGCCAAAATCTAGACATGAAGGAAGACTTGATGGTTGTGGTACCATTGGTAAACAAATATATTATCTTGATGGAGAGTTGAAAAGAAAAGCAGAATATTTAGTGTTAGAAAATCTGAAACAAGTTCATCCTTACTTGGATGAACACATGACTGTTCTCAGTGTTCAGTATCCATTGAAGAATAAACATGAGTTGGTGATTAAGCATAATCGTTCGTTTGTTGATTGGTTTAAAGAACGAGTTATGAACCAATTATCTGACCCAAAAAATGATGTATCGGATACGTTGAGATGGTTGGCATATGGGTCAAAGATGTAAGTTCTTTCCTATGAAGGGTATCACATCAATGGTTATTCATTTTACACGAAGCGGCAAGATGACAAATCCACAATGCAAAACAGTGGTGTTACGTTGGGGGCTTTGTCATCAGAGTATACAAGTAGAAAGGATAGAACAATTGTTGAGACAATGAAGTCTTACTACGGGTTCATTGAAGAGATATTAGAACTTGACTACGTTGACTTCAAAATTCCTCTTTTTCGATGCAAGTGGGTTGATATTCGCCTTGGTTTAAAGAAGGATGAACATGGCTTTTTTACATTAGTCAATTTCAGCTGGTTAGGGCATCATGAAGATAGTTTCATATTGGCATCACAAGCAAAAAAAGTTTTCTACATGGTTGACCCTGTCGATTCGAAATGGTTTGTTGTCATTGAAGGAAAAAGGAGAATAGTTGGAATTGATGAAGTACACGATGAAGAAGAATACGATGCACAATTTAATGAAGTTATTACTTCGTCGGTAGCCATTCCAAGTACATTAGGGGAAGATTTGGACTCAAATTACATTCGTCAAGACCATAATAAGGGATTTTACGTTGTCAAAGAAAAAACTGATTATTAGGTAATTTATGTAATATTATTGCAATTATTATTGTTTATAATCTTCAATATTATATACTTTATGCATTGTTAAAATAATTTTGTAGTACTTCATTTATGAATCTAACATGTCTTTGGTTGGTATTTGTATTTGGTTTCAGGTGTAGTGATGGAAGATGAGATAATGCATGATGCATCAGATGATCGGCAGCCACGTTCTGAGGCCGAGATTACTGATGGAGGTAGTAGGAAGAAAAGAGTGAGTAAGGCTAGAGGTCCTACAAAAGGGATTCGTTCCGTACCCGGGGTTCAAAGAGTACTTCAGTGGGATGAGTTGATGCGTCCGATTGGGGAGCATGTTGGTGCGTACAAGACACATTGCGGTGAAATCAGTAGAAGCAAAGTGTCTATCTTGTACGATAGTTGGGATGATGTTCCACTAGGCCTTAAAAATAGTTTATGGGAAGATGCTAAAGTAAGTAACCCATGTATTTTAAAAGTCATTTTTTAAAATTTAATTGAGATCTTGTTTATTAGTTCCTAATCGTGTATTATTTTTTAAATTGAAGAGAGAGTTTGGAATACAAGAGGATGAGAGGAAGAAACGAGATGTGCTGACTACTTGTGATAAGCGCTGGAGGGATTTCCAGTCAAAATTGGTGAGTCGATGGATCACAAAAACGAGGAAGGGGCCTAACAATGATAAGCAACTGTATGTGCTCTATCCTTTCATCACGGAAGAGATTTGGAAGCAATTGGTGACAAAGTGTAGCTCTGATGAGTTTAAGGTATATAATATGTACGTTACGATCACATAATATGTTATAATCAATTTTTTATGTTGTGAATATTGACTATTTACTTGTTTTTATATTAGGCTAAAAGTGAAAAAGCAAGAAAGTCTCAGGAAAACTCATATGCGGAGATGATTCCTGTTTGGAAAAGAAAAGGGTATATCCCTTCATCATCTACAACATCATCTGTTGACTCATCGACATCTTCAGTTTTTTCCTCTTTGCCGGATCGAACTTTGCCATGGCTTCTCGCGAGATCGAAAAAAGATAAGGAAGGAATTCTTTTCTTCCCTAATGAAGAAACACAAAAGATAAAAGAGTCCATTGTAAGCATTTCTCAAATTTCTGATATTTTCGTGTCTAATTACTCGTATTCTACTAATCATATGAATTTTTTAATTGGATGCAGGATGATTGGAAAAGGAAAATAAAGGAAGGAGAGTTTGTTCCAGGTCAGATGGATGATGCTCTATCACGTGCTTTACAGAGGAAAGACCGTCCTGGCATGGGCGTGTGTTAACAGCTGGGCGTAGCATTAGGATTACATCTGTTTGGGAGATCCTGATCGGAGTAGTATTGCTCGAAAGGGTAGGGGCATGGATAATGAGGAGATGCAAGAGTTCGAGGCTAGAGTGAGCCAAAGAGTTAGAGAACAGAACAGACGATGCAAGAGATGAACTTGAATATAGATGCAATAGTTCAAGAAAGGTTGATGGCTTTTGCGGCGCAATTAGGTCTTCAAGCACCAAATCAAACAAGGGAAGATGCGTCGGTCCGAAGTCCTCACACTCCAGTTGATCCTAGTAGCTGTCACTCGGGAGGCAATGATCCAGTTGTGAACTTGCAGGTATAAGTTTATTTTATATCTTCTAAGATTATGATATTATGCTTCTAAAACACTTAATTAATGACATTGTGTTCTCATTGGATGTTAAGAGTCAAGTTCTATGTCGTTTGGCATTAGCGGATGTCTCGTGGCCGATCATTGTAGCTGAGGGTACCGTTCATCCACAACTGGGGTCATCATCACATCCTACGGCCGTGAAAGTGAGTGCTGATAATTTCTTTCCGGACTACGCAGATGCTCCAGTTCCACTACCTACTCCATACATCGTGAAACTCAGTCAAGCTGAGGGTTCACTCATGGAATGGCCGAAATAGTTGGTATTCATAGTCTCAGATTATCATGTAGCTTATGTTTAATATCTTGATTTATATACTACGTAAGCTTGATTGATATATCAAATAATCTATATACATATATAGTATGAATAAAAAAGAAGTCGAATTGAATTAGGAACATTTGCCTGAGGGAGGTGCGATGAAGAAGAAAAAAAAATTAGTTGGTAGTGATCTTTGCACCGATGAGTCTGCACATAGGTACATAGATCCTTTTATTGACTTATCACTGGAGGAGATGGATGATATTGTCAAGGATATGCACCGATTATTTTGCAACCGGCCCTCAGATGAACCTTTTAGTATGCAAGTTATGATGGGTACCGTCTTTAACTATGATAGTGATCAGATGATCATTCTCTTGCGACAAGATGTTTTTCAATTTCTCACGGGAGTATGGCTTAATGTATCCATTTTGCAAATATTTATGATGTGAGAATTCTCAAACTCTAAACTAATTAACATTGATATTTATTTTTATTGTTTCATCTAAGTATAAGTATTTGGAGTGTAGGTATTTGGAAGAGGAGTCTGAACCAGAGGGTACTATTGGTTTCATGTGTTCAAGTATGATTTCGGCGACCATGATACGCAATGAACCAGATGTCGTGATCAACTACATGACAAGTATAATGAAAGCGAATCAAAATATGCGTTTCATCCAATGTCCGTATATTCAAAAGTATGTTAGTTAAACTAATCTTTTCTTTGTTTTATCTATATGAACTTGTGGTTATATGAGCATCACATTTTTGTTTCATGCCTTATGGAACATTGGATTCTTCTTGTCATTTGTCTATCTAAGAAAGCGGTATATATATTTGATTCGCTACAGAGAGAAAGAAAATTAGCTATCAAGATGCCGCTGAATACGTAAGTTCATAGTTGTTATACATGTTAATTAATTTACATGTATTTTATGATATTTTAAATAATTTACAAAATGTTTTATAGTAATTAATTGTTACAAAATTTCTATACTTAGTGCATATACAAGTTTCACGAGCCTTGAAGGATCCAATAAAGGAACTAAATTGTCCTGGATAACGATCCCGGTAAAACTCTTATGTTTTGTATTTCGTACACATTTTATAATTCTATTTAGGATTTTATTTCCGATTCTAATATATATCTTAAATTTGGTGTAGTGTGCTCAACAATCGGGAGGAGCGGAATGCAGCTATTTAGTGATGAAAAACATGCTTGAAATCGTCCGCATGCACTATGATTAAGATAATTTGCAGGAGGTATATGAATGTCGTAAATTCGTTATTTATACTTATAGAATTTTCAAGTATATTAACTAATTTAACATATTTCTAGGATTTTCCACCAAGTCCTCAGCCATACTCCGCAACTGAAATCGACGAACTTAGAGAACTTTTTGCAAAATACTTTGTAGAGGTCGTCAAAGCTGCAAACTAACTAGTTAGTATATGTATTTATAGGTTGAACAATATATTGAACCTTGTTGGTTGGTTGATTGCAATTGATTGCAATATTGGTTTCTTTGAGATTTACTGGAACAGGTTTTGGTTATATATGCAAACTTCTCCCAACGATTTCTTGGGTTGTCCAAATTACAAAGGAGACTCTTCCAAATTTTCTACTCATAATCATTAATATAATGTTCGTTTAAGGTTTTGTATATGAAAATAAAAACAAAAAAGAGAAAAAAAAAAACCAACAATCATCATTTGCGTCGCATGCTGGTCAATGTGCGACACAAATGGCCTACTATATGCGTCGCACATTGAGCATCATGCGACGCAGATGATAGTTGGGCTGCTGACGTTGTGGATGCAAGACACCACCATTTGCATCGCATGCTGCAAAATGTGCGACGCATATAGTAGGCCATTTGCATCGCACATTGACCAGCATGCGACGCAAATGGTGGTGTCATGCAGCCACAGCAGGTAGCAGCTCAACAGTTATTTGCGTCGCGTGGTAGGCTGGGTCCGACACAAATAGTGAGCAATCTGCGTCGCGTGCATGTCCGACGCAGATCATGTATCTTGATTTGCGTCGAAAGCTGTGCCGTCGGACCCAAATCCGACGCAAATGAGCGCCTCGCATTCGACGCAAATCGTCAATTATGTACTAGTGAGGCTTATCAATAAACAATGCACCAACATGACAAGGGATGGAAAAACTACCAGGATCCTTGAGTTTTGGGAGGATTTTATCTTGCAAAACAACACTACACTCTTCTGTTAGAGCAACTCTTTCTATACCACCAAAATCCTTTTTCTTGGTGATTATATCTTTCAAAAACTTGGCATATACATGTACTTGAGAAATTAAATCATTTAAAGGAACTGTTACCTAAGGTTTTTAACCATGGCCATGAACTTACCAAATTATTGATCCACTTTAGACTTTTGCATCCTGTGAGGAAAGGGAAACCGTGGTATAATAGGAGAGTCAGTAACCTTCTCCTTCTCCTTCTTCTTCCCTACATCATCTCCTTTTTCCAACTCTAGTTCAGCTTTTGAGATATCTTCACCCTCTTTATCATTCACAACACCATCCTTCTGTCGAGGAGTCATATAATAAGTGAGCATGAGAGGAGCATCATACTTGGTTCCACTTCGAAGAGTAATGGCATTGGCAGTCTCCTTGGGGATGGGTTGTTCTGGTAATTGACCTGGCTGCCTTTGAGTACTGTTCGTAGCTACTTGAGCAAGTTGAGTCTCCAAGTGTTTCGTTGCATTTTTCAAGTCCTTAATGCTCTCATCAGTATATGTTTCATAGAAACTATCAACTTTATCACATCAGATAGAGTACGCTATTGAGAACCGGCATTTGAGAAGGTTGCTGCTGGTAGCCTTGGTGCTAGGGGCCTACTGAAACCAGGAGGAGGATTTTGAGGGGCCCCCTTGGTAGTATTGTGGTCTAACAGCATGTTGTAGTGGGTTTTGATGAGGTTGTTGGTAGGAGGCTTGTGGCATATGTTGAGGGTTCTTAACATTGTTGCTATAGTATGAGAAGTTAGGATGATCCTTCCACCCTGGGTTGAATGTATTGGAGTATGGGTTGTGTGGAAGTCTTTACTGAAATGCATTTGTGTGCTCCATCTGAATTGGTTGACTGTAGGAACAATCATGACCAAAGTGACCTTGAATACTGCACATCTCATAGTAAGAAGAAATAATAGGTGTCATAGCAGACATCGCATTAATATTCATAGGAGGAGTAGTAGACTGTGAAGATTTCATTGCATCCATCTTCAGCCTCAACTGTGCAACTTGGGATGATAGAAGTGCATATGCATTAACCTCTAACTTTTTCTTTGTAATACTTTTGGAATAATTATGATCATTAGCTGCAAGGTTGGCAAGAAAATCATACCCTTCATCCACCTCCTTATCTAAGAAAACAAACCCTGCAGATGAATCAACTTTACTTTTGATATGGGGTTGTAGACCATTGTAGAATGGTTGGGTGAGGAACCACTTATCAAGGTTTTGGTATGGACACTCTCTCTGTAGGTCTTTGAACCTATGCCATGCTTCTTTCAGTATCTCATCATGCTCTTGTAAGAATGTAGCTAATTTGTGCCTGATTTCTACAGTTTTGGTTGGAGGATAATACTCTCTCATGAATGCTTCAGATATAGCACTCCACTCCGTTTCTACAACATCATTAAACCACTTTTGAGCTTTATCCTTCAAAGAGAATTCAAAAACCATAACCTTCAACTGATCAGGAGTGACCCTTGGTGCTTGCCGGTATGACAAAGTTGCTGAAATCGTTGTAAATGGTTAGCAGGGTCTTCAGTTTAATGCCGTCCAAATTGGTTCTACTGAATCATATTAATCAGCGCAGGCTTGATCTCAAAGTTTTCCACAGCTATAGTAGGCATAGCAGGGCCAGTGGGGATTCCATCAGGGGAAAGTACCTCGTAAGACTTCAATGACTTAGGAGGCATGCTTGATACTGAAGGGCCTTCTGTGGATTTTCCCTCGTGATTAGACTGCTTTTTCTTCTCTTGTTGTTTTTTCAGTTGAGTCTACTCCATTCAAATTAGATTATGCAACCATATAACCGAGGCTACATTGAAGTAATTTAGGAGCTTATACTCACTTAACTAATCACAAGTATGAACTTACTTTTATAAATACTAATCAAACAATATAACTTTATTATATTACTCCAGTTACGAATATTAAACCAAAATTCCATTTTAAACATAATCTTCATAATCTAATTTATCATCAGGTAAACTACCTCCAATAATCTCCATGTTAACAAGCATTAATTAATCCTTCATTTGAGAGCCAATCAAACTGAATTTCTCACAACCTAACTTTGATTAACTCAATTGCTACCACTTAATCATTTGACTAAGAGGTGGATAATATCACACTTTAGAACATTTAACCAACATAAAAATTGGCTTACTGAAGACACATAATCGTGTCTCCCTATTTAAGGGTCCAATGCTGAAACATACCACGGTATTAGTTGGGGCAACCCAATGGAAGAGTAATCCGAAGAGCCAACCGAAAATCAATTTAAATTGTGTTTTGAAATATTATTCTAAAGCCCATAATTAATTGTCTTTTAAGTCCATTAAAAGCCCAATTATTTATTTATTATTTTTATTAAATATTTTAATAAATACAAACCAGATTTTTATTCCTGTAAAATTCAATCTCCGGATTTTAAGGACAAAAAAATATCTTTAAAAGATGAGTTTAATGAGAAAAGCTGGCAAACGAGCAGGACGCAGGCGGTGCGCAAGGCGTGCCACGTGCGTCCAGCACATTGGCCGAGCTCTGTCAGGCGCACAAGTGCGCCTGACACGTGGAATTGTGACTCACACAGAGTCCTGCGCCTAGTGCAGTTCCCGTGTGGGACACATCTCTCCCTTTTCTATCTTTTTAAATACGCGTGTACACGTGTACAACTCTGATTAGGCATGCAGCGTCAGGCGCGCCAATGTGCGCCTGACACGTGGATCTGCGCCTCACATGTCAGCCTGGGCCTGGCGCAGGGGGCGCATGAAGCGCAGATTCTTGTTGCCTATAAATACCTGTGATTTCCCGAATTACGGACGACTTTTTCGATTTATTATTTCACGAACACAAAAACTCCCGAATACTTAGGAATCAAATTACAAACATCCAAACACTCAAATACTTTAAAATACATCGATTTCTTTTCCAGTTCCTGGTCGTACTGCGTTCTTAGTTCCACGGTTGCTCCGCCTAAAGGTCGTTGCGCTCTTCGACCTAAGACACATAGGTATAATTCTTGAGGACCCTTGAATAATTCAATTATTTTTATTGCCTAGATGTTACTGACAATTTCTTGTCATGATGTAGATATTTAATTTATAATCGTGATTATTTTATATTCTAATAATCCCTTTTACTATTATTTTGTATATAATATTCATGTTGTTTTTGTTGTCATGTGCATGATTTTTATCACCCACATGTTATTATTGCTAAACAAGACGTAAAGAATTGTTCTAACTAATTGAGATAATTTGGACAACCTGCTAGGTACCTTGTAATATTGATTGCATAATAACTTGCCGCTAAAAATTAGTCTTTTATGTGTTTCCTGAACCAACTTAGACTAAATATTTTTAGAGAGTATAAAATATTATATGATTATTCTTTGGCATAAAATTTGTTGAGAATCAATATTTAGTAGAGGCCAGCAATGGCAACATGGTTCCTGACTGTATTGTACCCTCACCCCCGAACTCAATCTTTGGTACATTTTGACCATCTATGGAGTCAGGACGGGGAAATCTACATTGGATAAAGTCCATAAGATGTTTCTATAATTTTCAATATCCAATTAGGTTTATGAGTCTTCCATTAAAGACTTGTTGGCGACTTCAAAACAATTTTCAATAAAACCTTAACAATAGGGTAGTCAAATCAAATACGTGCTCACACCGCGTAGGCAAAATTAAAAAAACGCCTACAATTTGGCGACTCCACTGAGGAGGATTTTTTAAAAATTTAATTTTTTAAATGAGTGGGTGAAGCTTAAAAAATACGATTCATTCTCTTTTCTTGCCTTTGAATAAGATACTGTTTTGCATATGCATGGCTATTGTTCAGCCACCATAAGGACAATCTACCTTGCCTCATTAGCACATGTTCTATGTGTGAGGTCACCCCCGGGGGCTTTGCGCTTTGTCCTTCCAAAAATCTTCCTGGGCGATAGTGTCCGATCTTAGTTATAAGCAAACCTACCCAACCATAACATCTTGTTAAATATTCGTAGTTATGCATTGCGCCTAAAAGTCGCGTCTAAATAACAAGCAAAAGTTCGCCAATTGGCCAAAACATCGACTAAATCCCCGAAAAACATGTCGGGGGAGTAATGCGCCAAGCGCATTAAATTGCGTCTGGTGCACCACTCCAGCGCCAGACGCACGACTGTGCGCCGCACGCAGCAATGCTGCGCGACATGCAGTCTGTGCGTCGCATGCTTCTCTTTGATTTAGTCGTCATGGTGGTCGATTCTATGTTTGGTCCTATGTTCGGTCCGCTTGCATTCGCGTCAAAGCATATCATTCTAGGGATCTCACCTAATTCAAGCAAAAAAAAGGGTCAGTCTTTTTATGCAAGGTCGAGTATGTCCGATAAAAAAACTGCATCTAGAAAAAATGGTCATGTTAGAGTTAGAATCATCATGCATGTCTACCTTCTCCCTTGCTGTTCAACAAATCTTCCCTATCAATCTTACCTTACCATATTCCACAATTTCAAAAACTTACGTATTTCAAAATCAATCCTACACCCTCTTCTATTCTACCTTTCGAAAACATTTACTAATCATCATCATACCACCTATTCAATAAGAAATAAATTTCAAAATTAATCCATCAACTTTTCCTAACAAAAGATAAAAACAAGGGGTTCCTTTCAAAAATGAATTTTAAAAATTCTAAGCCTATTCCAAATGCCTTCAATCCAATCCCATCAGCCAAATCCAATCCACTTGCATTCATTCTAGGTCCATATGCATTAGAGTCCATTTTGCATTCATATTAGGTCCATCTAAATTTGAGTCCAAGTATATATTCATATTAGGCCGCTAGCATTAAAGTCCCTATTAGGCCCATATAAGTCTAGTTCATGTCAAATCTAGGCCCATTTGCATCTTTATGTGAACCCTAGTCTATGTTAAGCCCAATCCAAGTCTAATCCTAGTCCATTCGAATCTATGTCCAGACCTGGTCCATTTTTTATGACAAGCCCATGTGCATTTCCAAGTCTAACTTCAAACTAATATAGGACTAAGTCCAAAATTAAGTGCATATAAGGCCCAACTCATTTCCTAAGTCTAATCTAGTCCATTTCCAAACCCATATTGGACGAAGTCCAAATCATTAATCTAGCGAAGCTAGCATCCCTTAAAGACCATAATGACACCTTTTGACCTAGCAAAGCTAGTTATCCTTAAGACCATAACGGCACCCTTTAACCTAGTGAAGCTAGTCATCCTTAAGACCATAACGACACCCTTTGACCTAGCGAAGCTAGTCATCTTTAAGACGATAACGACACCCTTTGACCTAGCCAAGCTAGTAATCCTTAAGACCGTAACGGCACCCTTTGACCTAGCGAAGCTGGTCATCCTTAAGACCATAATGGCACCCTTCGACCTAGCGAAGCTAGTCACCCTCTAAGACCATAATGACACCCTTTAGACCTAGCGAAGCTAGTCACCCTTAAGACCATAAAGGCACCCTCCGAGTTTAGCGAAGCTACTCCTACCTTACATCTATAGCAGTCCAAATCCTTGAGTCTAGTGAAGCTAGTCTCCCCTAAGTCCATATTGGCCCAAAACCTTAAAATCTAGCGAAGCTAGTCCATCTTACAAAATCATCAAGTCTGGCGAAGCCAATAACCCTTATGTCTAGCGAAGCTAGCATTTCCTAAGTCCACATAGGCAATCCTTTTGATTGCTCACTTGTAATTTCAAAGTCTAGACCAGTCTGCTTGCATAGTCCAGTCCTGTCCATATCTGCATAAGCATATATTTAGGCCCATGTCTGCATCATGGTGAAGCCTATGCTAGTCCAAAAATCCATAACCATTTCTAATCCTCCATTTCAAATGCATTTCCCATTTCCATTTCAATTCTTCATTTCTCATCTCCTATTTTCCATTTCTCCATCTCTCATATCCATTTCTCATTTCGAAAATTATTTCCAAAATCTAGCAAGCAAGATCCACTCGATTCCGTTCGTGACCGGTAGAAAGATTACAACTTAGGAACGCTTAAAGGAAAAGCAAAAGTAAGCCTACTCTAAAGCTCATCAATCGCATTATCACCATCCCGACTTCATTTAGAGTCATGAAGATTACATTTGACCACCTTCACAATAGAGGCGCGATCTTTTCCATAGGGTCTACCGCCTTCACATTAGAGGCACGATCACTTCCATAAGCTCTACTCCAAACCCTGCACCTAAAGAAAATTCAAAAGGTGCAACCTATATTTCTACTGCGAATTTCAACATAAAAATGAACATCTTACACCTAGTGTAGGATCCTACAAATGCGCTGCGAAACATGGTCGATGACAACAAATTTCTAATACTTGCTACAACGAGAATTAGCGTCACCAACAACCCCTTCTGTGCAGTGCATCAACAATTCAAGAGGCTTAGTCTTTTATTTATGGTTTCCTAGAATGATTAAGAGAGTTCTTACCCTGAGCCATTTATGTCATTTCCCATTGACTCTATGTCACCATAGGACTTCATCTATTATAGCCTTTCCATTTTCATTTTATTTTCATTGGCCTTTCATTTTATTTACGCTTCTAATTCAATGATGAAACATAAATCACCTAATGAACTTGTCTAATAATAATAAAAAAAAAAGAGATCTGAAAATAAAAAAAATAATAATGAAGAAAAATGGAAAAGGACATACTTTGGATTAAGAGTTATATCCCTCTTCCCTCCATCATTCCAAAAATCATCATCCATAAGCCATCCCCATGCAACCACCAAAACAAATATTCCATAAACCATCATTAGACAAATAACCTTTCAAAACAATGCTCCACAAATAACCTTCAAACTTCCAATACCCATAACTATAAACTTGTGTGCAAGCCTGACTACATTAAAAAATTCAATACTAGGCAAAAAAAAATAATAAAAAAAAAAAATTCAAATGCGAAAAAAAGAGCAAAAGAAACAAGCAAAACGCACAGGAAAAAAAAGAAAAAAATGCAAAAAATAAAAAAGGAAAAAAAGCCAAAGGCAAAGAAATAAAAAGTCAAGTTAGGTGGCACACAAGTTCTACCCCTCGTTTCAAATCCTTCAATCCATCAAAACTTTAGCCTATATAATCCAAATCCATGATCCTTACCTTAAACCTCAAGCCTTAAACCTTCATTAAAACCTCCAGTCTTAAGTCTTTCAACCTTTCATCATCCTTAACTCCTTATTCAAGGCATGTCCAAGCCCGCTGGGTTGAAAACCCAAAAGGGCGTCCTAGGAAAAAGTTAGAGCACAAAAAAACTGAAAATATATATTAAAAAAATCAGATCCCGAACAACAAACGGTCTGATTCCGCAAGGATACGTAGGAATCCTCATCTCGACGTCAAGGTCTAATGATTTGATTTGCTAGAGTTTAGGAGCATGTTCTTTCTAGATCCCAACATAGACTCTAGTCTGAACCTAGCCTCGTTAAAGCCTTTTCCCATCTACATTTATATGAGTCATAAATTTAACCTTTTTTTTTTCAATCCAAACTCTCCTTGTCCCTGAAGGGCTCGCCGATGATTCCGTGGTTTCTGGCGATATCTAACTTTGCATGTATCAACTTCCCAATGAAGAATCCCAATGAAATCTTTGAACGCTCAAGAGATCAGCTACATTTCAATCAAGACTTAAGGTGCCTAATTCAAGACAAGCTCACCCAAAGTGGGGGCTTCCTATGTGGTGGTGCCTCCAAATCACGTCAAACTCCTGAAAAGTTGTACTTTGCGGACCGCGTTTACGGACCTCGATTATTTACTAAAATCTATTTTCGAAAATCATTCTATCCATTTATGATAGTTCCATCTCTCTGCATATCCAGATCTTCTAACTTTTGCAAAGCCTTGACCTTACATTGCATTTCATACATTCGAGTCTTGCATAAACCCTGACCTTGCACGACGTGTCATCTCCATTAGCTTTGCATAACCTTAATCCTTCCATAGCGTCTCATGCATCCTTATAGAGTCTAAGTGTGCATTATTGCATCATTATGTGGATTATTATGTGAGTTGTTTACACCTATCTGCTAACATCTTTCTCTTGCAGGTAATCAGATTCCTTGTAGTTATTGTCCTGCATACTAACTTTGTTTTGAAGAGATCAGCGTTGTAGATCAGTTCTAAACTGTAGAGTGCTTAGAATCGTTCTCCGCCTCGACACTGTGTACTTTAACTATCGGTTTCTTGAACCAGCATTGATTAAGGTCTCCTCCTCGGTCTAACCAGGAGTGATAAGCCCTCAATCTACCCTCCTCGGGAAACCATGAGGCTCATTATCCCCCGAATCGAGAGCGTAGGTTTAGACACATAATCGTGTCTCCCCGTTTAAGGATCCAATGATGAAACATACCACGGTATTAATTGGTCCGACCCAAGGGGAGAGCAGTCCGAATAGCCAAACCCAAAAGTATTTTAAAAGTATTAAAGTTTATTACAAAGATCCAAAATCGTAATCCAATTAATTATTCATGGTAATTAATTGTATTTTGAGCCAAAATCTTTTGAAAACGCCCAATTAGTTGTTTAATAATAATTAATTATTTTATTTAAATAAATAAATATTTTCAAAGGTGTTTTATAAATAAAATCGGATTTTATCCCATAAAATCGAATTTCCGGATTAAAAGGGTAAAAGAAAATCTTTTGAAACGCGTTTTATAAAAAGGCTGCTAAAGCGTGTTAGACACAAGGCGGTGCGTCTGGCGCACTGCGTGTGCCAAGCGCACAGGTCCAAATGTGTCAGGCGCACCAATATGCGCCTGACACGTGGCTTTGTGCGTCACACAGAGTCGTGCGCCTGACGCACTCTTCTTTGCGATGCGCATTTACTTTTCAATCTTTTTTTTAGTATTTTCCTATAAATACATTGCGGTTTTCCGAATTAAAAAATACTTGAACATTACGACTTTCACATTTTCGACACTTTACGAGTATACTTAAGAAACCTCTGTAAAAACTCACACTTTCATACTTTCAAACACAAACATAAACATATACTTTCAGACATACATACGCATTCATATCTTCAAGCTTCACGATTGCTCGTCCTGAAGGTTGTCAATCTGTCAAACCCAAGCCACAGTATAATCCTGAGGGTACTTGAATAAATTCATTATTTTTATATTGAAGTTACTATCTGTTTCTTTCATGATGTAGATCTCTAATATAAAAGTCGCTCCTTTGTAAATTCTAATCCTCTTTCCTCCTTTTAATTATTATATGCTTTCCTGATTGTCATGTTCATGCTTTTATCACCACATATGTTATTATTGCTAATCAAGACCTAAAGAATTGTTCTAATATTTTCCAGATAATTTGGACGACCTATTTAGGAACCTTGTAATTGTGATTGCTTAATTAGATATCACTAAAAAAATAATTTTTGATGTGTTTCATGAACCAACCTATAAGAATTTATTTTTAAGGTGTATGAAAATATTATGTGGTTATTCTTTTGCATAAAACTTGACATGAATTGATATTTAGTAGAAGCCAGAAATGGGCGAACGTGGTTCATTATGACCGTGTTCATACCCTCACCTCAGAACTCAATCTTTGGTTCATTGACCATTAATGGAGTCATGACCAGGAAATCTACATTAGATAAGTCCCACAGTTGTCCCTTTGATTTCCCAATATGCAATTAGGTTTATGAATCATTCTTTAAAGACTTATGGGGTCACCTTTTCTGACTCGGAGATGTGAGTAACCACCTCGGGAAACCCTGGGGCTCATTAGTCCCCCCAAGTCGAGAGCGCAGATGACCTCCTTGGTCTAACCAGGAGCACTCACCACTTTACAAAAATAGCAAAGTACCCTCCACTTACCTCTATCCGAAAATATGGGGCTCATTATTCCCAGCTCGAGGATCTAAAGTAACCGCATTGATATATGTACCTCGAGCCCCCTATAGTCTCACCACTTAGCAAATTCAACTAAATGTCCTCCATTCAACCTTCTTGAGAAGTAGGGGGCTCACCATTCCCGACTCTTGATATGAGGTGACACTCTTGGGAAATACGCCTCGACCTACATGGGGCCCTTTACTTAGCAGATTAACCAAGTACCTCCCATCTCACCTTCTCGAGAACATGAAACTAACCATTACAGACTCAAGGTGTGAGGACCCTCTCTAGAAATAGGCCTCAGACTACGAAGGGCACTCCTAATTGAGCTAAGTACCTCCTCTCAACCTTCTCAGGAATTATGGGGCTCCCCCTTTCCAACTCAGGTAGTGAGATGACCCTCTTGGGAATGAGGCCTCGGTCTCCCAGGGGGCACCCCCAACTCGGCTTAACTAACTCAGTACCTCCTTCCAACGACCTCGGGACGGGAGTGATTCCTTCGGTCCAAGACGCATCTCAGTTTGCCGAAGAAGAGCAGGCCTATAAGTGCGTCCAGCACGCAAAGAGCGCATCTGGCGTAGAGGATTGCGTTCCTCGAGCGGAGAATGCCTCGCACTGGGAACGCGCGGAACGCACCATCAATTGACTCGGGATCAGCAATCCCTCAGGTTGGGAGTGAATCCCTTACGCACGAGGGCTTTCGAATTCAGCTTCAGACCCACTCAATGGGATTTCACGGGTCCAGCTTGACCTCGGTAAAAATGTGGTAAAAGTGTTCTCCTTTAGGTCTTCCTGTCTGGGAAACACCAACAGTATAAAAGGTAACAGTCTCATCAATGAACAGGTATTCAGTTTTCACCTAAGATAACCAGAGCATCTCTCTCTACATTTACTCACTTTATTCTCTCAATCACACCTGAGTTGAGCGTCGGAGAGGCGTTCCCTGGATAACCACTAGGTCAGTTTGATTGTATTTTGCAAGATCTCCGGAGACAAGACCCTCGGGATTTTCGACCTTCTCGGGATTATTATTATTGTTGTTGTTGTTGTTGTTGTTGTTGTTGTTGTTGTTGTTGTTGTAATAATAATAATAATAATAATTATTATTATTATTAATATTGTTGTTGTTGTTGTTGTTGTTGTTATTATTATTATTATTATTATTATTGTTATTATTATTATTATTAATATAAATATTATTATTGTTGTTGTTGTTGTTATTATTATTATTATTATTATTATTATTATTATTATTGTTGTTGTTGTTGTTGTTGTTGTTATTATTATTATTATTATTATTATTATTATTATTATTATTATTATTATCATCATCATTATTATCATTCATCATCATCATCCTTATCATCATCATCATCATCATCATCATCATCATCATCATCATCATTATTATTATTCATTTTTTATTTCTAAAACTTTAAGTCGAGTAGGAAAGCATGAAATAAATAAAAAATATTACATGCATTCAAAAATCCACACGCTCATTATATCGTGTGCACAAATTGCTAGTCTCTATTATATAAGACAAGGGATGGAGACTTGATGTCCACATAAAATGACCATATTGCCCCTTTTTGCTTATATAATAGAGGAGAATAAAAGCTAATATTCTCCATGAGTCTTGAATCAATTAGACCCTTAATTGATTCCTTTTGACTTATAATTATTTATCGTTAAATAATAATAATAATAATAATAATAATAATAATAATAATAATAACAACAACAACAACAACAATAATAATAATATTAATAGTAATAATATAACAATAATAATAATAATAATATTATTATTAATGTTGTTATTATTATTATTTGTTTGTTGTTTTTTTAACTTTATGTTATGGCGGAGTTAGAAAAGATAAAGATATGAAATATACTCCCTCTGTACCATAATGTTTTGTGCATTAACTGTTCATACGCTTCCCAATGCAGATTTTGTATCCTTAATATCTATGTTTGCATATTACTAAAAATTATAACTATTGAATTTTATTGATGTGCTCAATAAGTCGAATGTAATAAGACCCTACATGACTATATTTAATCATGGATTTTATTTTTATTTTTACCACCTTAAAAATTAAAATTTTCCAAATAACCACCTTATAAGTTCATTTTTTAAATAACCACCTTATACGACCTAAATTTGTTTAAATACATACCAATTGAAAGATTTTGTTGAAGAAGTTGTTCTTTAAATAGGGTTTAAACCTTATATATATATACTTTCAAGTGAATAAAGGTGGAGGTGATGGAATCCTTCTTAATCCCTTTTTTAGGATGATTTCTTTGACGGAATCTATCAATTGGTATGCATTTAAAAAGATTTAGGTCATATGAGGTGGTTATTTGAAAAAATGAACATATAAGGTGGCTATTTTGAAAAACTTGATTTAATAAGGTGGTTAAATTCAGAAAATCGTTTAATCATATATATTGAAAGCTATTTGAAAAAATGAACATATAAGGTGGCTATTTTGAAAAACTTGATTTAATAAGGTGGTTAAATTCAGAAAATCCTTTAATCATATATATTGAAAGCTATTTGAAAGATTCATCATACTTGTGATTTGTGAATAGTGGAAAAAATACAAGTACATAGAACTTAATGGTACGGACGAAGTAGGGAAGATTGGCTAAAATAGTACAAACATTTGCTCGGGTGTAGTGAACGACACAAACTAAAAGTTAAATTGCAACCAACAGCATGAATTATGGTGTAGGGGTGCAAGAAACAACATAAATTGCAATTTTTTTGCCTAAATTTCTCATTTTTTGCCAAATCTTTATTTTTATACGACATTAAACTTTTCCTAGGCTATTTATAAAAAAAATTATGAGAAAAAATGATAAACTTAGGCAAAAAGTGTCATTTTCGTTCTGCTGGTTGCAATTTGTTTAGTTTGTGTTCGCTGCACTCGAGCAATATTGTGTGTTGTTTAATTTCCTTTTCGCTGGCTTGTGGGAACAGAGGTCGGAGGGAGTATATATATTAGTTTATATATACAATGCCATATATACCATATTTATCCATTTTTCTTTTCACCAGCTTTCAAAAGCTAGCAACGTGCGAACAATTTAATAACCTATCAAAACCTTAAATAATACTTCAATATGTTGCATTGTTTATTTACATACTTTGCGGACTACCATGTGGAATCCAGCGATGCGCATATTACAAATTTAGTAAAAAAAACTTCAACATTCACAACTTTCTTCACTTGAATCCCGAAGAAGTGAGTATTCGTATAAAATCGTGCACCTGTGTAGATTGTGAGAGAAGAAAAAAATGGTAGAATCAATAGCTTTGCCGCTGTTGGTGGAAATTGCGAAGCCCATGGTTACGATAGTGTTGAGTCGGGTCGCAGACGAGATCCGGTTCGTTGTGGGCTTGGAAGCAGAGCTCAACGATGTTGGAGTTAAGGCTTGGAAAAGCCTTGGCTCATTTTCTTGTTTGTCCCACATTGCTTGTGGGAGGGAATTTCTTCATGTTTATATATTTCCTCCCTCCTTCCATCTATTGAGTTGTGACTAGAGATGCTTTTGTGGTTGGATGATATGTTTGGTTTGGGCTTGCTATCACACACGCGCACGCCGCCCGGACCGGGCCTTGGGCTTTGGGCTTTGGGGAATAAACTTAACTTAACTACAGTTTTGGACCCGGGAGCTACGCGTGTGTGGCTGTTGGAATTCTGTAACGTTTTACCGTTACAGTATTCATGGCAATCCCTAATTATCCGCCCATTGATTTCTGTCTTGATTGCTATCCGTTTTTTGGCTTGATTCTTCCTTATAAATTCAGTGCCATCCTGTTCAGTCAGATACACAAAAAAACAACAAACACTCTTCTCTCTTCCCTTCTCTTCTCTATTCCTGGGTTTTCGTGCTATTCTCTAAAGCTCAGTTTGCTAGTGGTGGCATTCTTAGCTGCTGTGTAAACCTTGGGGAGCATTCCGGCCAAGATCGATAACCACCATTGTCGGGCCGTAATTGCTTTCAAGTCAGTGATCTCCTATCACGGCACAGCCTTGAAAGTTATCTATTTCTGCCTTGCGAAACTCTTATTCCAACAATTTGAAAGCAATTACTAATATTTGCAATGGCAGAAAGTTCAACCAAATCAATGGCTCATCTGTCCAAACTTGAGTCCCTTGATGGAAATAACTACAAACGCTGGGCTCAGAAACTTCTTATGTTTTTCGAGCATTTGGATATTGACTATGTCCTGTTCAATGACTGTCCCCACTTGCCATTACGGCTTCTGCTGATTCATCTTCTCCTTCTGCTGTTGTCATTAAACAGAATGAGGATCAAATTCTGAAATATGAAAAAGATAATAAAACAGTTCGTTTCCATCTCCTTAATCTGATGACTAATAATTTGTTTGATTTGTTTATGGTTCATAAGTCATCTAGGCGATTTGGGAGGCCCTTGAGAAAAAATATGGGGCGATGATGCTTGGGAAACAGAAATATGTTGTAGGAAAGTGGTTTGTCTTTCCAAATGGTTGATGACAAACCTGTCATGGACCAAGTTCATGTCTACGAAAATTTATGTGCTGATGTTCTAAATGAGGACATGAAAATCTGTGAGGTTTTCCAGGCTAATGTTCTGCTGGAAAAATTTCCTCCTTCCTGGAGGGAGTTCCGTAACAATCTGAAGCATAGGAAAGAGTTCCTATCTCTTCAGGAACTGATCAGCCATATGAGGATTGAAGAGGCCAACCGGATCAAAGATAATCAGGACTCGGCTCTTGTCAATGTTTCCAAAGCTAACTGGGTGGAATCTGTTCTTTGCGCCAAGTTCTGATAAGTTCAAGGGTAAGGGCAAGAAGGTATTCAACAAGGGTAAGAAGCAAGGAAAAGTGAACAAACCAAGTGGTAAGATTCAAAAGAGGACCTTTGTGTGCTATGTGTGTGGAAAGCCTGATCATAAGGCTTACCAATGTCCTCAACGCCAAGGTTCTGTCCAAAAAGAAACTCCTCAAGCTAACCTTGCTGTTTCGGATGATGTTATTGCTGCTGTGGTGGTTGAAGCAAATCCGGTCGAGAATCGTTCTGACTGGATTCTGGACACCGGGGCTTCAAGGCATTTCTGTTCGAACAAAGAGCTGCTCCATGACTTCCAGGATGCAACAGAAGGTGAGTGCGTCTACATGGGGAATGCAGCAACTGCTGGAGTGCTTGGACATGGAAAGGTCACTCTAAAACTTACCTCTGGAAAAACCCTCTCCCTTTCAAATGTCTTGTATGTTCCTACTATGCGTCGTAACCTAGTGTCTGGTGCCTTGTTAAACAAAGCTGGTTTGAAAATTGTTTTTGAGGCTGACAAGGTTGTAATGACTCGTGGTGGGGAATTTGTGGGGAAAGGGTATCTGAGTGGGGGTTTGTTTATTTTAAATATTGCTTCTTTCGTATCTCGCTATTAATAAAAGCTGTTTGTGGTTCCGCTTATATTCTTTGAGTCTTTAAATTTATGGCACGGTAGATTAGGACATGTGAATGTTGCCTCTATTAAGAGACTAAGGACCTTAGAATTGATTCCTAATCTGTCCTCAACCGAGTTCTCTAAGTGTCCTATTTGTGTTGAAGCAAAATTTACCAAGAAACCTTGCAAATCTGTGACTCAAAGGACCACCCAACTTCTAGAATTGGTTCATACAGACTTAGCTGACTTTCAGAACACTAGAAGTAGAGGAGGAAAATTCTGGTATATTTCCTTTGTTGATGATTACTCGAGGTTCACTAAGTTATACCTTCTTAAGACCAAAAGTGAGGCAGGGGAAGCTTTTTTGAAGTATAAGGCCGAGGTAGAAAACCAACTTGATAGGAAAATCAAGAGGGTTAGGTCTGATAGGGGTAGAGAATATGAGAACTTCTCTTGGAATGACCATTGTGAGAAATTGGGAATCATTCATGAACTTAGCGCTCCTTATGTACCCCAACAAAATGGTGTAGCTGAAAGGAAAAATAGGTCCTTGAAAAATATGATGAATGCTATGCTTGTAAGTTCTGGGTTGCCTGATGAAATGTGGGGGGAAGCTGTTCTTTCAGCTTGTCATGTTCTTAACCGAGTTCCTCACAAAAGATTAGATAAGACCCCTTATGAGCTATGGAAGGGTTATCCTCCAAACTTGAGTTTTCTGAGAGTGTGGGGGTGTCTAGCCAAAGTTGGGCTTCCCGACTATAAAAAGTCAAACATAGGACCTAAGACTTTTGATGTCTGTATTCATTGGTTATGCTCATGCTTGCATATAGATTCATGTCTCGAGTGATAGGTCTATCTCGTGAGTACAGAGATGCTGAGTTTTTTGAACATGTTTTTCCTTTGAAAAAAGGTGATGTTGCATCTGTGCCTTCTTGTTCTTCTCTCCTTTTGTTGATTTATCTACTTGTTCTACGCATGATGTTCTACCTACTTGTGATACTCCCGCTGATTTGACTTTGAGTAGTAGTTCGGTTGACATGCATGCTAGCGGTTCCTCCGTCGTAGATGAGCCTAGGAGAAGTAAGAGACCTAGAGTATCAAAAGACTTTGGTTCGATTTTGTTCTTGCTTTTCTATCCGAAAGTTCTTGTGTTGACTTGTTGAGTGATGAACTAGTTTATGCTTTCATGATAGAAGAGGACCCAAAGACCTTTGATGAGGCAATGAGATCTGTGGATGCCAGTTTTTGGAAAGAGGCCATTAAGAGTGAGTTAGATTCCATAGTGTCTAACTCTACTTGGGAGTTAACCGACTTACCTAAGGGATCAAAGACCATAGACAGTAAATGGATCTTTAAAAAGAAGTTGAGACCTGATGGAACTATCGAGAGGTTTAAAGCTAGGCTTGTCATCAGGGGCTTCACTCAGAGGAAAGGACTAGATTACTTTGACACTTATTCTCCTGTGACTAAGATAGCCACTATTAGGACCCCGCTTGCTCTTTTTGCTATTCATGACTTAGTTATACATCGGATGGATGTTAAGACTGCTTTCTGAATGGTGACTTAGAGGAGGAGATTTACATGTCTCAACCTGAGGGTTTCGTGGTGCTAGGTCAAGAAGATAAAGTGTGCAAATTGAGGAAGTCCTTATATGGTCTCAAACAAGCACCAAAACAATGGTATGAAAAATTTGATAGTACTTGTGGTGTCAAATGGTTTCATTGTAAACAATTCGATTCTTGTGTTTATTCAAAATTGATAGGATCGGATTGTGTGATTATATGTCTTTATGTGGATGACATGCTGATTTTTGGTAACAACTTAAAGGTGGTTAATGATACTAAACTTTTCTTGTCTTCAAAATTTGAGATGAAAGATTTGGGGGGAAGCAGATGTGATTTTAGGAGTCAGACTTAAGAGAGTCTCCGGTCGCATTTCCCTTAGTGAGTCTCATTATGTGGAAAAAGTGCTTAAAAAGTTTAATTCCTTTGATGTTGTTCCAGTGAGTTCTCCCTATGATTCCAGTATTCATTTGACCAAGAACTTAGGTGAAAGTGTCTCTCAAAGTGAATATGCAAAAATCATAGGTAGTTTGATGTACCTCATGAAGCGTACTCGACCTGACATAGCTTATGCAGTGAGTAGACTTAGTAGATATACACATAACCCTAGTAATGAACACTTGGAGTGCTCTTCATCGTCTTCTCGGATACCTAAAAGGAATCTGTTGATTTTTGTTTGCACTATTCTAAATTTCCTGCTTTGTTCTTGAAGGATTTTGTGATGCAAACTGGGTATCTGGTAATGATGAGATTAGTTCAACTAGTGGCTATGTGTTTACCCTTGGTGGTGGTGCTATATCGTGGAAGTCTTGAAACAGACTTGTATAGCACGTTCCACCATGGAGTTCGAGTTCATTGCCCTCGAGTTGGCGGGCAAGAAGCCGAATGGTTGAGAAACTTGTTGTCCGATGTTCCTTTATGGGGTGGACAGGGGTTCACCTGTCTCTCTTCATTGTGATTCTCAAGCAGCCATTGGTGTTGCTAAGAATAGTGTCTACAATGGTAAAAAGAGACACATACGGATCGGACATGGAGTCGTCAAACAACTCCCGAAAAATGGGGTGATTTCTTTGGACTATGTGAGGTCCGAAAGAAATCTTGCGACCCTTTACTAAGGGGTTATCTAGGAGAGTTGTCCTAGAGTCGTCGAGGGGATGGGGCTAAAGCCCATTAGTTGAGATCTTATGGTGGATACCCGTTTGTGGTCAAACGAAGCCATGAAATCTTAACTTGCACTACATTTCCCATCCCTATGACACATGGTAGTGCTTTTATCCATAGCCTATTGGTGGTGCTTCTGAGACGCACTTGATGGATATACATTGAGAGGTTGAGCATTTTGCTCTTAATAGTTCCATATCCCTCCGGGGTGGTGTTATTGAGAAACACTTGATGGACTACCTACGTAAGTGTGGAGGTTAAGCCGCCTTCTATGAAAGATCATTTGTCTTTCTAGAGCACTTATTAGACCCAAGGTATGCGCATGGCTATAAAGCGCTTGTGATGTATCGCGGAGATTGCACGATCTTAAGGTAGGTATGTGTTGTGAGGGTCTCAACGGAACTCGGTGAGTTCAAGAGTAATTCACTCACTAGATAGTAAGTTGTTGCCTCATTTCACTATGCATCAATTCAAATCGAAAGATATTGGTGTTTAAGTACTTCCTTTCCTTACCCAGGAATTTCTTTTACTTTTCTGAGCCTTTGTGGGGGATTGTTGGAGTTAAGGCTTGGAAAAGCCTTGGCTCATTTTCTTGTTTGTCCCACATTGCTTGTGGGAGGGAATTTCTTCATGTTTATATATTTCCTCCCTCCTTCCATCTATTGAGTTGTGACTAGAGATGCTTTTGTGGTTGGATGATATGTTTGGTTTGGGCTTGCTATCACACACGCGCGCGCGCGCCGCCCGCCCGGACCGGGCCTTGGGCTTTGGGCTTTGGGGAATAAACTTAACTTAACTACGTTTTGGACCTGGGAGCTACGCGTGTGTGGTGTTTGTTGGAATTCTCGTAACGTTTTACCGTTACGGTATTCATGGCAATCCCTAATTATCCGCCCATTGATTTCTGTCTTGATTGCTATCCGTTTTTTGGCTTGATTCTTCCTTATAAATTCAGTGCCATCCTGTTCAGTCAGATACACAAAAAAAACAACAAACACTCTTCTCTCTTCCCTTCTCTTCTCTATTCCTGGGTTTTCGTGCTATTCTCTAAAGCTCAGTTTGCTAGTGGTGGCATTCTTAGCTGCTGTGTAAACCTTGGGGAGCATTCCGGCCAAGATCGATAACCACCATTGTCGGGCCGTAATTGCTTTCAAGTCAGTGATCTCCTATCATGGCACAGCCTTGAAAGTTATCTATTTCTGCCTTGCGAAACTCTTATTCCAACAAACGATATCCAAGAGAAGATCCAAATTATTGCAGGCATTGTCGACAGTATGACTGCAGTTTCAAATGCAGCAGTGGAACTGTGGTTAAGGAAGACCATTCACATTATTCGCAATGCGGAAGATATGCTGGATGTGTTAGCCTATGAGAAGCAACACAGTATTGTCATGAAAAGGAGGCAAAAAAAGATATTATCGGGGAAGATAAGGCTTGTATTCTTGCCTTTTGAACGGGTCGGCCTTCGAGCTAAGATTGGCAGGTGGTTCCGTAAGATCAATAGCGACATCGAAGCAGTAGTTAATAAGGCTCGATTTATTAACGACCTCGGGGCCTTGGTACGCTCGGCCTCCTTGCAACCTTTCTGCAAGAAATATTATCCATGATAATCAAATGCTTGCAACAAGTTCGAACAAATGTGGATACATCCCTCTTTATTGGAAGGGATTTGGATGTTGCTTCATGTCTTGGACATGTTGGTGGACAACCCCGCCCACCATTGTTATGACACCAGTCGCGAAACCGCCTCTCGGTCGTGGCGATCGTCGGCTTTGGAGGTAAGGTTTTTGTTTGCTTATATACCATCAACCAAGGTTTTACATCATATTCATCCGAGTATTAAGGTGAAACCATAGGAATAGGAAAATCCACACATACTTATGAATATATACTAGCCTTTGCTCGCACGGGTTCTTAAATTAGAAGCAATAAAATGATCAGATTAAAATTGAAGTGCAGCATGTGAATTCTAGGTAAAATTCAGGAACAAGATGTAGTAGTTCAGTTATGTTCAGTTCGTCTAAATTTTTCTTATCTAATCTGATCTGATCTTAATTTTTTAAAACCAATCTTATCTGAACTTTTCTGAACTGATCTTTGATTTGAATTTTTCTCATCTGATTTAATCTAAACTTATTGTAGTTGTTTTTGTTTTTAGTATTTTTTGGATTGATCTGAATTTTTCTTATCTGATATGATCTGATATGAATTTTTAATATTTGATGTCAATTTTTCTGATATGATTGAATCTAAACTTATTGTAGTTAGTTTTTTTGTATATTATGAGTTGCTCTGAATTTTCCTATCGGATATAATGTGATCTGAATTTTTCTTATTTGATTTGATCTGATCTGAATTTTTTTTATTCGACCTGATCTGAATTTTTCTTATATGATCTGATTGTTTTTGGAATAAACAATCGAGTGATTAAATAAGTTGAACTAAACATAGCCTTTGTATATGTGATAGAAAGAGGTTTAAGACACCCCAACATTTAACTACGGCTGATGAATCAGTATGTGATCTCTAGTATTGTCAATATTATGGGTGTTTTTGCCATTTCGGCACACACAACCATTCTATTTTTTTCGAATTGGTAAGATGAATTGCCCTACCGAACCTGAACCTCGCATAGGTCTACCCGGCCCAGGTTAGTAGGCTAGACACTCTGGAGTCGAAACATAAGATATGTGGATTACGTGCCTTGTCATGCTTGGTTTCAATGAGTCGAAGCCGCAAAATACTTGGTTAATGCCCGGAAAATGGGTCAAGGTTGTTTCTCGCAAAAAAAATATTATTAAGGTCTTATTTTGCCAGATTTTTTTTAAAAGGTTTTTATCGCAAAAAACTTGTATTTAAAAGGTTGTTTCTAACAAATTTTCCATAGTTTAATGGACTTTACAATTAACATGAAACTTGAAGTTACATTGGGAATTAGAGATTATTAATTATTAGTTTTATATTTAGACATTTATTTCTGCCTTTTTAATGTTGTTAACTTATTATCCATTTTTAAAGTAAATAAATGGATTGATCGGGTCAAGTCAACCCGATTAAGTGAGGCGAGATTGAAAATTAAACGGGTTAAGCAGGTCAAATCAGGTCAACCCGTTTATAAACAAGTCAAGTCAAGGTTGAAAATTCTAACATGTTTAAGTAAATGGGTCAGGTTCGGGTTAAGGGGTCTTTGACCCGTTTCTTTATTGGGTCGACCTGAATCCGACCCGACCTGATCTATTTGCCATGCCTAATTTGAACTGACATAAAATGAAATAGATCTCATCAATATCTGATACTCATTTGTACTTCCTCAACAGTTGACGGCGGAAATTTGGTTCATTTGATGCTAAAAGCAACTTGTCTTATCATCATCATATTTTCTCATGCATTGAAATATTATTAAGATTATGTTACGTTCAACTTACTTACTTAAGCAAATGTGTTCTTATGTTAATAACTGTTTGTGTTGGTCTATCATTAAGGGTCCGTTCTGTTCAACTTATATAAGGTTTTATAAAATCAGATAAGATATGATAAGATAAGATATGATAAGATAAGATAAGATAAAATAAGATAAGATGAGTAGAACAGACTTATAAAAACCTACCTATTTAAAATGTAATTGATATCTCATTATATATCATTTGATTTTATAAATTCAATTATAATAGCATTGGCTCATACACGTAGAAATGAAACATTGATCACGACTCACGAGCATAGACACATTTTTTTCCCTTTAATATAACTAGTAAAAATAATGCCATATATTTTGCCACTATATATAATATGGAGTATATGTTTAAGGGTAAAATGTAACATAGTATGAGCAAGATAAACATGTAACATATTATCGTCATTGATACCACCAA
The DNA here is from genome assembly GCA_947646795.1 of Beta lomatogona. Lineage (NCBI taxonomy): Eukaryota > Viridiplantae > Streptophyta > Magnoliopsida > Caryophyllales > Amaranthaceae > Beta > Beta lomatogona. Next base: position 583,207 of record CANSNZ010001095.1, read on the forward strand.
TAGTAATTTAAAACAAGTCTTTCATTTTTCATAATATAGTTCTTATAAATTGATAGATGTTTTTTGTTAGTTAAGAGTTAAAACTTGGTCAATAGTTCTTTCCAAAAAAAAAAAAAAACTTGGTCAATAGTTGTTAGAGGCATGGGGTTGTAGTCCTTGTTTTTAGTATTCTTTGTATTCCATTGTTGTTATAAATTTTGGTCGACAATAGTGACAAATGTATCTTTGCATCTAGTGATCAAAACACCAGAGATAGTTACAGCCTAGTTTTTTCTCTTTTACTCTTACGTTATCATCTCTTCCTAAATCTATCTCTGTATTAACATCAACAAACCTCAAGCAAAAAGAAGCGTACATTCAAGGTTTGATAAAAATTCCTAGTCAATTAATTTACTCACTTTTCATTTCTCCTTTTGTTATTTTTGCTTAGTTTGCTTGCTGCATTTGTAAACATAACTATACTGGATGAATGATGTTGATGATATTAGATGAGAAATGATAAATGTCTAGTTGGTATTTATTAAAGTTGATGATCTTAGATGCAAAATGATGAATGCTCTGGAAGATATATATGCTCTTAATATTATAAAAAGTTCTATTTTTTTATATTCTGAAATCATGAATCACACTCTCCAAAGAATTCTTAAACATTTGTTCGTATAATGTGGGTGATGATTGTGTATTTGATGTTTGATGTAATTTTAAGTGGTTTGGTGGACCTTTAAATATAGGATGTACTTTTGCTATTGAAATTATTTGTTAGTCAAACTATTTAACTTCTTGATCTTATTTGTTTCATATTAATATGATTTATTATTTATAAGTCAAACCATAATGGCTACTAAGCAAAAGAGTTTTTGGACCGACGAAGCTATTGAAGCATTTTTGGACTTACTTAAGGAGCACAAAAAAGGAAGGGGTGGCATATTTTAAGGTAAGTATTTATTTTACAAATGAATATCATAGAATGTAGAAGTGGATACTATTTCATAATTTACGTAACTTGGATGGGCTAACATATTTTTTTATATTTAGGATTCTGTTGGTGCTTTGGATGGCACTCATATAGAAGCAGTTGTTGGAGATAATGAAGGTAGACCATATAGAGGACGTACATGAAACAAATCATGGAATGTTCTGGCAGCTTGTTCATTTAACATGTTATTTACATATATTCACGTTGGGTTTGAGTGAAGTGCACATGATGTTACAGTTTGGAGGCATTGTTTAGGTGATGTTAACATAAGATTCCCCCATCCACCTTCAGGTATAACATTGTGATCAGAACAACTGGTACTTCAATAAAAGATAAACATCATATATTAATATTTTTCTCCTTGTCATAACCAGGAAAATACTTCTTAGTTGACTCAGGATACCCAAATACTCTTGGATATCTAAGTCCACATCTACATAAAAATCTAAGATATCATATGCCAGATTTCAAGGAAAGAGGTCCACCAGAGGGTAAGTTAGTGAACTTTAATTATCGACATTCTTCATTACGCACCACAATTGAAAGATGTTTAGGCGCATTGAAGAAACGATGGAAGATTTTAAAAATGATGCCACAGATGGAGGACACATATCAATTGGCTATCATTGTTGCGACATGTACCCTTCATAATTTTATTCGTTTACATGATTTGAACATTCCAATCTCGCTAGAGGTTGAACAAATGGAATCAAGAGTTGATTATAATATGTATGCGAAATCGCGAAAAGAATCTATGAATAAAGTTCAAGAAACCATTACAAATGAGATATGGCAATCACTTGGTCACGACGCGGAGGATACAGAAATTGATGCAGAGGATGAAGAAATTGATGAAGAGGATGAAGAGGACGAAGAAACAAACTTTGACGATAATAACGAAAATTGACGTTGTTATATACCAGGTTTATTGATGAAAATTATGATATGTAAATGCATATTAATGCTAGTATTATTATCTATGTGGTTTGATTGAAACAAAAATACCTCTAATATTCATATTGAGATGAAGTTACTTTCTAACTACTACTCAAAAATAATTTTGTTTTATAAATCTAGACTTATCAAAATTGAAATGGTAATGAAATATAAGATTGTATGTATATAGAATATCATATTTATATAATTATATCAATTAATAATACCTTATGTTAGGTTCAGTCTTAAATATAATGCAAATTTATAAACAGATGCATAAAATAAGTTAAACACGCATATTAAATTTTATATATTAAATAATATATATATATAAGTATCATTTAAATAATAATTTCCATCAAGTTCTAATAAGAAACAATAAGATCTTATAAGATCTTATAAGATAAGATAAGATAAGATAAGATAAGATAAGATAAGATAAGATAAGACAAAATAAGTTGAATAGAACAGACCCTAAATACTTTTAATTTTATAATGAAAAAAAAAATATAGCATTTTCGTATTTGGAAAATACACATTCATGCAAATCTGAAATGATATTTCATTTTTAAACCTCGCTTGATCATCATTGTCATAACTCTTTATTCCCAATTATTTGCTTTATGTTGATAGGTCACACCATCAACTATGGTGTGGTTAACCCGCATTTTAGCATTTGTGTTAATAGAGTGATCTTTGAACATCCACCTTACTTTTACTTAATCCTCACCCCAATTTATTTCTAGGTAACCGTGTTTTTGAAAAGTGTCACATGTAAAAAAAACGGAGGAAGTAGATAAGTTGTACGATTCTTATGAAAAAAAAAGTTGTACGATCGATGAGAAAATGAGAACAAACAAGCATTTCCCATCCTTGGAGTTTATTTTGTCACCCACCGACCCATACCCACGATCCTCACTCCTCAGCCAAACAGAGCCTTAAATTAACACTAGGAAACAGAAAATGAAAGGTTTTGGTGACCCTAAAAAAAAAAGCAGAGTTATTATATCACCATCACCCCCACCAATAATATATAAAAATAAATAAATAATATAAGAGAAGATATTGGATCAAACATAAATCGCTAATAAAAAATAGATATTTAAGAATGAATTTCACAATTAAAAAATTATGAAAAAGAAGAGTTATTATGATACTTTTAGAAAGCAAAGGTCGCCATTGATAAATTCCTCTTTATCTTTCACTCACCCTTCCACCCCATCCTTGCCACCCTCATGACAAATATATCACCATCACCCCACCAATAATATATAAAAATAAACAAATAATATAAGAGAAGATATTGGATCAAACTCATCTGATTGTAACTTATGGTCAGCCGAGTATATATTTGATTATTATCTAATAGATAGAAAATATTTAATGTCAAATTTGAAATATATGATTAGTTGATATGGAACATTATTATTTGATATGAAACTTTGAATATTTTGCATAAATTTTATTATGTGACCTATACAATTGAATTCCTGATATAAGACATTCAGATATAGATCAATATCTCACATTAGATGAGTGTACAATTGATTATCTGAACTGAAACATTAATTAGTTGAGGAAAACATTGAATATCTAATAGGAAACTTTGATTGGCTGATATTAAACTTTAATTGTCTGACATGAAACTTTGAATTATACAAGAAAATTTCTTATATCATATATTCAATGTATTATATTAGATATTGGATGTATGATATAAGTTATTTAGTTATTCAATGTGAAATGTTCATATATTAAAAATCCATCTTTTAAGTTATTTAGTTATACAAAAGAGACCTAGTATTTCTCACTTTGCTATCATGTGCAACTCACATGTAAACTAGCTTAGGTGTCCTAGTCTCTTTTGTCTTTACTTGTAATCAATCTTTCTAGGGATTGCTTCCTTAGTTTGTTCTCTACTATATAAAGAGAATCAGGTCGGTTGTAAGGAGGTTACAACGGAATATAACAAAAAAGGTAGAGTCGTCATTCAAGGCTACCAACCTCAAGCTCTTTCTAGCTTGCTGATGACTGTCAATTGTTCGTAGCCTTCATTCTCTCACAATCATTTCGTCTTCGTGGTATCAGAGCTTGAGAGGTAAGTGAAGAAGCTGTTAAAGTTAGTCGCTTTATTAGAATTGCTAGTTAGTGCAAAGTTGTTATCTTTGAGTGTCTACTGCTGAAACAAAACCTTTGTAGACTTTTTTTTTCTGTCAAAGTTTCAAACTTTGTGTTCCTAAAAAAAACCAAACTCTAAGCTGAAGTTATGGCTGGAGGAGAAAACAACAAAACCACCATAGAGTGTAATTGTCCATTGTATTTGCACCCATCTGATTATCCTAATACCTCGAAAGTAGAACCACAACTCACAGGAACTGCTGATTACAGACCATGGAAGAGATCCATGGAGATTTCTCTTGCTACCAAGAGAAAGCTTGGTTTTGTTACTGGTGCTTTGACAAAATCAAGCACAAACCCTGTGTTAAAAGAAGCCTGGGAAGCCTGCAATAATATGGTGATAGCTTGGTTGCTTAACAACATGACTGAATCAATAAAAAGATCAGTCATGTACATTAAGGCTTGAAAGGAAATTTGGATGAACTTAAGAAACAGGTTCACTGTGAGCAATGGGAACATAAAATACAGTCTAAACAAGAGCACCTATGAAGTGAAATAAAATGAAAGACATGTGTCTGATTATTATACTGACTTGAGAGTTCTTTGGGAAGAAATCGAGTCAATGAATGATTACCCTCCTATTACAAATGTTAACTCTGAAATCACTGCTTACATAGAAGCAATAGATCAACAGAAGGTAGAACAGAAGCTATTTCAGTTCCTTCACGTACTGGAGTTGGGTTATAGGGCTCTAAGGAGTCAAATCTTGCTTATGAGCACATTGCCTACTGTTGAAACAGCTGTATCAATGTTATAGCAGGAGGAGTCTCATAATAGGTTTTAGGAAAGGAAAAGGAGGAGAGTGTTGGCATAGCTCTTTATAGCAAGAATGAAACAAACCTTTCTGCACAGTCTGTAAGAAGACCAACCACACAACTGACAAGTGTTGGTTCAAGATAGGTTTTCCTTCTAGGAACAACAAAAACAAGCAGAACAATAACTTTGAAAATGTTCAGGAGAAAGGAGAGTTTCATGGGAAAGGAGGGTTTCATGGGAAAGAAAGAGGTCAAGGAAGCTATGGTGGCCACAATGCAAAGAAGAAAGCTGGTTATAATGCTCAGATGAATGTTGGAAGTGTCACTAGTGGAAAAATGCTCAAATGCTTCGGTTAAAAAGCCTACAAATGCTCCGTATTTGACGCATAGCAGACGTCATACGAGCATTTGAACATTCTTCAAATGCTCCGGTTTTCAACCGGAGCATTTGATCTATTAAATGCTCCGGTTGTCCAAAAAACCGGAGCATTTGATGAATTTTTGTGCTAAAAATGGGTCAAATGCTTCGGTTATTAGGATAAAACCGGAGCACTTGTGAAGCAAATGCTCCGTTTTTCTCTAATAACCGGAGCATTTGCTATCTATTTTTTTTTAAAAAAAGGTTGCTCTTGCTGTACAACAGCATAGCAACAAGCTAGTGTAACAAACAAGAGATGCAATCATAATTTAGATGGGTAGTTTTCACACACATAGTAGCTAAATGTACTACTCTTACAAGTTACAATTATGAGATCTCATATATATAATTATGAAAATATTAATTGCAGGCAAAATTTAAGTCCATAATAGCAACAAAATGCAGCACCTCCCTTCCCTCAGCCACAAATACAGCTCCTAACAATACTCTACAGTTCTAAACAAGAGTAACAAATATAGGATCTAAATATAGGATCTCAATATAGTACCAAATATAGGATCTCCTCAACATCTCCGACCACCCATGAACTGCCACCACCCGAACGTCCCATCAATGACTCATAGATGCACTGAATGAATTGCTTACAAAGGTTGTCACAATCTAGCAAAGAAAGCAGCACATTAGAACAATGGGATTCAATCCATAAAGTTTAAGCATCCCAATAATTATGGCAGAAAGTTATATAACTCAGAAAATATGAATCAAAATCACTTACCGCCAACGGTTCAAGTGGTGGCTGTAGAACTGATGACAAAAAATCTGCAATACTGCCAATTTGCAAACTTTTTATTTGCAAACAGAGAGAATTTGATGGAGTTTTCAGCAGCTTAGGGAGTTTGTAGTCAGCGAAAACTTCATATACACATCTGGGATATAAATGGCAGCACTCTCCTAGCTGTACACGCCCAGCCCGGCCCCTCCTCTGCAATCCAAGCACACATTAACATGCAGGACTACCAGATTGAGTGAAGATAATAACTTTTTGGAAGAGCATGCAATACAATACCATGATAACATCCTAGGAAAATTTCTACAAGTTAACCCTATTTCCTCATATAGCTAGAGAAGGTAGAGAATCTCAGATAAGCACTCTAGCAGTTATGCAAAGCATGCACTCCCAAGCAGCAAAAGGCAAGTGAAAGTGAGATGAGAATAATCAGAGTTTTTTAACTTACAAGAGAGCAGTGTAAAAAAGTATCTCCCAACAATTAGCATGCCAGAGTAAAAGATAGATATAAACTCGGGGCAAGGGGTCTATGGTAATAACGATTTGAGTGAGAGCTAACAACAGGTTCCAGTAATTGAAGGAAATTGATATCAGGGAATTCACCTGCCGCATAGAAGCCTTTGATATCCAAGAAGGCGGTAGACAGGGGGGTGTTATTGAGAGCATCATATGTGATCTCTTTAGCTTTCCCACAATCAACAACAAAGACAACAAAGGCGTTCCTCATAAAGTATATGACAATTCAGGAAGCACATCGAAACCAAAATCCATCCATAAAATTAATAAATAAATTTCGCATTTGAAAGATATCACAAAATATTTATGTCATGTGAGGAAAAGAATAAGATTGAAACAGGTGCACAATACTAATATCTAGAAATTCAACCTCCCAATACCAAAGCAAAGAACACAAACAATAGAGAACCCGAAGCAAGAAAATATTCTAGCAACATAGCCACTAACAAGCAAAAATATAACACCCCCTCCCCCAAAATCACAATATCTCAAAACTTCCGTCGCTAACACATTCTGGGATGCAATATGCTATATTTCTCTTCTCTAAATGCATGAAGTGATATTATTGTTTCATTAAATGCAAAAAAAAAAAAAAAAAAAAAAAAAATATTTGTTAGGGAAAAGGCCTGAGAAAATATAATTAGCTTGACCACTAGACGATTCTATCAAACACACTGGAACAACTTATAAGGCAGCTACCGCCTCTATATACAGTCCCATTCAATTGATTACATATTTATGACACATAATAAGCACCTAAATATAGCACTATTAGACAGCAATTCCAAGCGTAAATCATACGTCTATATATGTTACAGAAGTTCGAGTAATAGTTTGCGTTTGGAGAATAAATATGAGTCAAGATAAGTCAATACTAAAAGGGAACAAAAAAGGCATGAACCACAATACGTCCTCAATAACCATAAGCCTAATAGGAGGTCATTCCAAGTACAGAAGACTGAATCTGGAAAGAATTCAGAGAAGGGTCAGCTTGAAAGCAAGAAAATTATAATTCAGAAGCACATAAATTTTAATCACGAAACACATATCAAAACACTCACAATCGAAGCCAATTACTAGCTTTGTTCGAGGACAGGCTTCTAGGAACTTCACCGCATCAAGAGAAACACGAAAATGCAAGGCAGTTCATACTCCGTACTTCAGAACTTCAACAGCAAAGTAAATTCATAATAACTTTCTTTATTCTAAAAAATAAGAAGTACAAATTTCTGAAAAAAACAGCAGTAAAAATTTACCTCTAAATTAACACCCTTTTCACAAGAAAGCACAAAATTTAAGCGAAGAAGCATAAATAACCCTAACTACAGGGATACTAATTTGTTAAATACTTCAACAAGATGCTCTATCAAGCAAAAATGGCAAACAGATCTCACAGCAAGCAAAGAACTCATATACCATGAAGTAAGCATCCTTCACCAAAGATTGATGCATATATTCAAAAGAAAACACCCATGCAGCACACATCGACCTTAATTAGAGAGCCAAAATCCATGCCCAAGACTTCATTCAACTAAACTAAGCTACCTCAACTCAAACATAAAAAAAAAAAGGCTAAAAACAACTACCAAATTCCTTTACAGTACCTTTTCATCAATTGAACAACATTGTAGTTCTACAAAGACTGGAAAAATTAAAATTAAAATATCAAAACTCACTATGATCCATAAATGGCTCATGAATAGCATAGAAGGTTCCATTGCAGTATAATTTAACCTAATTTATAGCCAAAATCCAGAAAGAAAATCAATCTACACGAGTTTTAACCTTCACCTAAAAAACGTTGCTTTAAATTTACAGTGACATAGTAAAAACACATATGTTCGTCTCCATTAGACACAACAATATATATATATATATATATATATATATATATATATATATATATATATATACACCTCAATTACCAATAAAACGGCATCATTTCAACTCAATTCATTCAAAACCACTCAAATTACCATGTATAAATAATAAAACGGATTTTTCACCAGGTACCCCTGTGGTTTGACGAAATTCACCTAGTACCCTCGCGTTTTCAACAATTCACCTGGTGCCCCTAAGGTTTTGAAAAATACCTGACGTGCCCCTGCCGTTAAGTTTCCATTACAAACTTTATTCACCATTTACCCCTCTGGTTTTTGAGAATTTAGGATTCAACAATTGCCAACATTTCCACTCGTATTTCATTTCTCTCTCCACAACAATAGCACAACACCACCACCCCTACCTCCCACTGCTGCATCACCACTAAAACTGCCACCCTCATCCCACTATTTCCACCCTCATCGCAACAATCCGCAACCCCGATGAACGAAGCAACAAGAACCAACGACAATAATACAGGGAGGGACGACAGAGGAGATAGCAGAGTAGCGTCGAGCCACGACAGACCAGCAGCAACAGCAACCCAGCAGCAATGGCACAACCACATTGAAGTGTTTGAATCCATTGAAGTGTTTGAATCCATATCTCACTTTGCCTTGATTTCTCTCTCTTCAATTTTTTCACTGTTGATCTCAAATCCATTGAGGTGTTTGAATCCAATTTGTTACTTTTATCTTCACTTTGGTCCATATTTAGGTGCATTAATGTCTGAGAAAGGTTTCCATATTTAGGTGCGATAAATTCGAAATTTTTAGAATTCATAAACCGGTGGAGTAAGCGGCAGACAACCGTGGCGATTACCACGGCGGACAATCCAAACGCGATGAAGAGAGAAGGAGAAATGGTGCACGAGCACCACCATCGAACCAAAAGGAGAGACAGTGCAGCAGCACTGTCGACCCACATCAACCACAACAACAACGACAGGAAGGAACGGGAAAGCAGCGAAGAGGCCCGTCTCCGGCGAGCTTAGGTAAACCAAACAGCGCGGTGTTGGGTTGACGGTGAGGTCATTAAGAGTTGACGGTGGGGTCGGGGCTCGATGGCGGTGCTGGGTTGACAACTGCTGGGTGGGGGCTGCAGGGGTGGGAGAGGGGAGGTGGTGGTGTTTGGGTGGTTAGGACATTAGGGTAGGGTGGGGTGGGTTTGGGGTTAGGGAGAGATATAGGTTAATTAGGGTTTAAAAGTATTAATTAGGTTTAATTAGAGTTAATTAGGATTAATTAGTATTAGTTAGGTTAGTTAGGGGTTAATTTAGTTGATTTAACCTTAATGACTAACGGAGTTGACGGCCGTTAGTCATTAAGGGTATTATGATGATTTTTCAAAACCTCAGGGGCACCAGGTGAATTATTGAAAACGCGAGGGTACCCGGTGAATATTCGTAAACCTCAGGGGTACGTGGTGAAAAATCCGATAATAAAATCATCAAAATTCAATAACCTAAAATTGAAATATAATCACGACCCATATACTTAAACGCCAAAAAAATCACTAAGGCGTTCATTATCAGGCACCGGAGGCGAACACGTGAGGCTTAATTGCTAAGCTGCCATGATCTGGTGGTTGGATTCGTCGTTGTTTAGAGACTCAGGATCTGAGACCTAATCATCATTGCTAGCTAGACACGGAAAATATAAAAATAAACATGAGATGAGTGTGGAACACAAACCAATTCCAACTATCAATCATCAACTACTGGCAGAAAAAACGCAGGAACAGAAATCTAAGGTAGAGGAAAAACGCATGAAAAGATGAGAAGAGAGAACGAAGATGAAAATGAAACAGAGAAGATGCAACAAATTTCATATTAAACCCTAATGCCCACAAAATTTCATATACAACCCTAATGCTCACAAAATCTCATATAAACCCAAAACTAGTAAAACCCGAGATTCGCAGATAACAATGAACCATTACAAATCAATATTCCAATCACAAATTCCACGATTCAGATCTTCAGAGTATCGCTAGCATCTAGTAATAGCATAGTCAATTAAATTCTTATGAGCATAAAACACCAGTGATATATGTCCTATAATCTGCAATAATTTATTAGGATTGAACACATAAACCTATAGAACCGAAAGGAAAGAAAGCAACACACAATCCTAAGTAATACAACCCTAAGTCCCTAAGTAAAACAGAATTGCACAAACTCTAATTCCGCGAAGTCCCCATCAAAATTAGATTTAGTCAATGATCATTAATCACCACAATTCTGAACATACTACGAGTACTTAATTATATAACAACTGAACATATATATAATCAATCTGAATTGCTCAAAACACTAGCACACATTATAATAAGATAATATGGTCTAACTTGTCATAATCTATAGACATAATTGATACAACATAAAAGTTACATCCTACTAAGACAATGATGGTTGGTAGCATTCGAGCAATTCGAGCAGACAAGCAGAGTCACAATACCAAACTCAAACTTAACAATCAACCCAGCACAAAAAAAAACTACAGCAAAAGATCCAATGCTCGTCCTTCGTACTTCAAACAAAAGAAAACCCAGAAAGTAACGAAGTTAAAGACTCAAAGAGATCCATAATGTGGTTACAACTAATTCTGTAATTATGGACCAATATATATGCGAAAATTCAGTTCAAACTGAATCCAGCCAAAGAAACCATAAAATTAGAAGTTAGGGTTTGCAAAATTGACAAAAACAAAATCGAAAAAGATTAATAACATAAAAAAAATCAAAAAAATCAAAAGAATCAACAGATGTAAAATGAGTTCCTCGAGACAACATTAATTGAATTACAGTTAGGTGAGCAAAGTTGACACTCAACTACAAAAAAAATCACAAACCTGAATGAACGGTGCGAGGATGTGGAGAGGGCATAAACTATGGCGAGCTTTGGCAACGCAGCAATGACGGATGAGAGTGAGAGAGCGATGTTGAAGAACCACCATCGCCGCCGCCTCCTACCGCGGTGCTGAAGAACTCGTGATGAGACATCAAGATCTGAACAGAGAAAAAAATTCAGGGGCGTGATGAGACAGAGAGAGAGGAACTCGTGAAATGGAGAAATAAATCTTCTTCGATTTCTAGGGTTCAAGTTTTAGAACAAAATAAATCATAAATAGAAAAAAAGAAAAAAAAAAACCGAGCCACTTACTTGTTGTTGTGAAGAATGGGTGAAATGCAAGTGAAAATTAGAAATGGGGGATCCATCCGAGTTCAGAGCTTCTACGAACGTATTAGGGATTTTAGCATGAAATCCAAGGTGACGATAAGGAGATGGAGAGAAGGAGGGCAGAAGTTGAGTAGTTGGCGTTTCGGTGGCTGACTATGAAGGAGATGAAGACGGGACGAGAGAGAAAGAGAAACCAGTTTAGGGAGGGAGAGAACAGAAAACTGGGGGGAGCAATAATTTCATTAGAAGAGGGAGGGAGGTAGGGGGAGTTATACTAATTAAAAAAAAGGACAGCCAAATGCTCGGGTTGATTGACTAGAGGCGCGGAGCACTTATTCACAAATGCTTGTGTTGATTAGTCAACCAGAGCATTTGACATCAAATGCTCCGGTTGACTAATCAACACGAGCATTTGTGAATTTTTTTTATTAAAATTTTCACAAATGCTCGGGTTGATTAGACAACCAAAGCATTTGATAAGTAGTAAAAGCAGTTTTTTCCACTAGTGTGTTGAGCTTGCAGCTACAATAGCTCCACAGCTTCAAAGTATGATGAAATTGGGTGGAAGCTCAAGTAATGCTGCTGTAAAACAGAATGATGACACTGATGAAGAGCTTGAAAATCACTTTGCATGTATGAGATATTGTCACTATGTGAGAAACACGGAAAGTGCCTGGATCATAGATTCAGGTGCTTCTGATCATATGATAGCCAGCTTGGAGAAGCTTCACAATGAGAGGCAATCGATGCATAAACCTAAAATAAACTTACCTAATGGAGGGATAGCATATGTAACTCATATTGGCAATGCTTATCTCTCTAATGGAATTGATTTGAAATAAGTTCTATTTGTCCCTGAATTAAAACAAAACTTGTTGTCTGTTCAAAAACTCTGTGAAAATGATAACTGCTCAGTGATTTTTTACAAAGATTATTGTGTTCTACAGGACTGCATCACACAGGAAAGTAAAGACATAGGGACTGCCACTGGTGGGCTTTACTATCTACAAAATCAGCCTTTCCCAAGCCAAGACTCAAGACCTTTTTCCAGCTCAAACACAACCCAAGAAAAGAAGTTTAAAAGTGTGTCCAAGAAACCTAAGGCAAATGTTAGCCAAGCTTCTGAATTAAGTGTTAGTAACAATGTAGAAAGAGAACATGATGGTGTTAGTTGTTCTAAAAATGTCAAACTTGTTGATGACAATTTTTGTCATGATTTGATATCTTGCAATGCAAAGTTTTCTGACTATTCCTTGTGGCATGTTAGACTTGGTCATGCATCTTTAGGAAAACTTAAACACAAATACTTGAAAAACTGCATTGAGAAGCATGAAACTTAAATCTGTCTTTCTTGTCCCATGGCTAAACTCACAAAATCTCCCTTCTCTTTGAGTGAAATCACAGTGGCAGGCCCATTTGATCTTATTCACATTGATAATTGGGGCCCTTATAAGGTTGCCTATAAGGAGAAATATAGATTCTTCTTGACTATAGTTGATGATTATACAAGGGCAACCTGGGTTCATCTTCTTAAAAACAAGTATGATTCATTCACAACTATCAAGGATTTCTGTGCATATGCAAAGAATCAATTTGATAACAATGTTAAAATTATTAAGTCTGATAATGCTCTTGAATTTAAAGATCAAGACTGTGTTGCTTTGTTTTCTGAAAGAGGCATTGTACATCAGACTAGATGTGTTGATAGGCCACAGCAGAATGGAGTGGTGGAGAGAAAGCACAGGCATCTACTTGAAATTAGTATAGCCCTGAGGTTTGGTGCAGGATTGTCTTTGTCATATTAGGGTGATTGTGTGCTAGCAGCTGCTCACATTATAAACAGGTTGTCTTCTCTTGTGATTAAAAACAAGACCCCATATGAAATGATGTAGGGTAAATCCCCTGATTATCATCAGCTTAAGTGTTTTGGTTGTCTGGCTATGGCATATAACCCAGACACAACCAAAGACAAGTTTAAAGCAAGAGTTGTGCCCTGCTTGTTCTTGGGGTATCCAACAACTCAAAAAGGCTATAAGCTTCAAAATATTCTCACAAAACTACAATTTGTCTCTAGGGATGTTCAGTTCTACGAACATGTCTTTCCCATGCGTAAAACTCAAACACATAACTTTATGACCCATGTTCCTATACATAACTGCTGATTACAGAACATGGAACAGATCCAGGGAGATTTCTCTTGCTACCAAGAGAAAGCTTGGTTTTGTTACTGGTGCTTTGACAAAATCAAGCACAAACCCTGTGTTAAAAGAAGCCTGGGAAGCCTACAATAATATGGTGATAGCTTGGTTGCTTAAGAACATGACTGAATCAATAAAAAGATCAGTAATGTCCATTAATTCATCTAAGGAAATTTGGAGGAACTTATGAAACAGGTTCACTGTGAGCAATGGGAACAGAAAATACAGGCTAACCAAGAGCACCTACGAAGTGAAAAAATATGAAAGATATGTGTCTGATTATTATACGGACTTCAGAGTTCTTTGGGAAGAAATCGAGTCAATGAATGATTACCCTCCTATTACAAATGTTAACTCTGAAATCACAGCTTACATAGAAGCAATAGATCAACAAGAGGAAGAACATAAGCTATTTCAATTCCTTCGTGGACTGGACTTGGGTTATGGGGCTCTAAGGAGTCAAATCTTGCTTATGAGCACATTGCCTACTGTTGAAACAGCTGTATCAATGGTATAGCAGGAGGAGTCTCATAATGAGGTTTTGGGAAAGGAAAAGGAGAAGAGTGCTGGCATAGCTCTTTATAGCAAGAATGAAAACAAACCTTTTTGCACAGTCTGTAAGAAGACCAACCACACAGCTGACAAGTGTCGGTTCAAGATAGGTTTTCCTTCTAGGAACAACAAAAACAAGCAGAACAATAACTTTGAAAATGTTCAGGAGAAAGGAGGGTTTCATGGGAAATGAAGAGCTAAAGGAAGCTATGGTGGCCACAATGCGAAGAAGAAAGCTGGTTATGAGGCTCAGATGTATGTTGGAAGTGTTGAGCTTGCAGCTGCAATAGCTCAACAGCGTCCAAGCATGATGAAATTGGGTGGAAGCTCAAGTAATGCTGCTGTAAAACATAATGATGACACTGATGAAGAGCTTGAAAATCATTTTGCATGTATGATATATTGTCACGATGTGAGAAACACAAAAAGTGCCTGGATCATAGATTCAGGTGCTTCTGATCATATGATAACCAGCTTGGAGAAGCTTCACAATGTGAGGCAATCGATGCATAAACCTAAAATAAACTTACCTAATGGAGGGATAGCATATGTAACTCGTATTGGCAAGGTTTAGTACTCTAATGGAATTGAGTTGAAATAAGTTCTATTTGTCCTTGAATTTAACGAAACCTTGCTGTCTGTTCAAAAACTTTGTGAAAATGATTACTGCTCAGTCATTTTTTACAAAGATAATGTGTTCTGCAGGACTATATCACACAGAAAAGTAAAGACATATGGACTGCCACTGGTGGGCTTTACTATCTACGAAATCAGCCTTTTCCAAGCCAAGACTGAAGACCTTTTTCCAGCTCAAACACAACCCAAGAAAAGAAGTTTAAAAGTGTGTCCAAGAAACCTAAGGCAAATGTTAGCCAAGCTTCTGAATTAAGTGTTAGTAACAATGTAGAAAGAGAACATGATGGTTTTAGTTGTTCTAAAAATGTCAAACTTGTTGATGACAATTTTTGTAATGATTTGATATCTTGCAATGCAAAGTTTTCTGACTATTCCTTGTGGCATGTTAGTCTTGGACATGCATCTTTAGGAAAACTTAAGCACAAATGCTTGAAAAACTGCATTGAGAAACATGAAACTGAAATTTGTCTTTCATGTTCCATGGCTAAACTCACAAAATCTCCCTTCTCTTTGAGTGAAACCACAGTGGCAGGCCCATTGATCTTATTCACATTGATATTTGGGGCCTTTATGAGGTTGCCAACAAGGAGAAATATTTATTCTTCTTAACTATAGTTGATGATTATACAAGGGCAACCTGGGTTCATCTTCTTAAAAACAATTCTGATTCATTCACAACTATGAAGGATTTCTGTGCATATGCAAAGAATCAATTTGATAACAATGTTAAAATTATTAAGTCTGATAATGCTATTGAATTTAAAGATCATGATTGTGTTGCTTTGTTCACTGAAAGAGGCATTGTACATCAGCCTAGATGTGTTGATATGCCACAGCAGAATGGAGTCGTGGAGAGAAAGCACATGCATCTACTTGAAATTAGTATGGCCCAGAGGTTTAGTGCAGGATTATCTTTGTCATATTGGGGTGACTGCGTGCTAGCAGCTGCTCACATTATAACAGGTTGGCTTCTCTTGTGATTAAAAGCAAGACCCCATATGAAATGATGTATGGTAAATCCCCCGATTATCATCAGCTTAAGTGTTTTGGTTGTCTGGCTATGGCATATAACCCAGACATAACCAAAGACAAGTTTAAAGCAAGAGTTGTACCCTGCTTGTTCTTGGGGGTATCCAACAACTCAAAAAGGCTATAAGCTTCAAAATATTCTCACAAAACAACAATTTGTCTCTAGGGATGTTCAGTTCTACGAACATGTCTTTCCCATGCTTAAAACTCAAACACATAACTTTATGACCCATGTTCCTATACATAACTGCTGATTACAGACCATGGAAGAGATCCATGGAGATTTCTCTTGCTACCAAGAGAAAGCTTGGTTTTGTTACTGGTGCTTTGACAAAATCAAGCACAAACCCTGTGTTAAAAGAAGCTTAGGAAGCCTGCAATAATATGGTGATAGCTTGGTTGCTTAACAACATGACTGAATCAATAAAAAGATTAATCATGTACATTAAGTCATCTAAGGAAATTTGGAGGAACTTATGAAACAGGTTCACTGTGAGCAATGGGAACAGAAAATACAGGCTAAACAAGAGCACCTGTGAAGTGAAATAAACTGAAAGGCATGTGTCTGATTATTATACTGACTTGAGAGTTCTTTGGGAAGAAATCGAGTCAATGAATGATCACCCTCCTATTACAAATGTTAACTCTGAAATCACAGCTTACATAGAAGCAATAGATCAACAAGAGGAAGAACATAAGCTATTTCAATTCCTTCGTGGACTGGACTTGGGTTATGGGGCTCTAAGGAGTCAAATCTTGCTTATGAGCACATTGCCTACTGTTGAAACAGCTGTATCAATGGTATAGCAGGAGGAGTCTCATAATGAGGTTTTGGGAAAGGAAAAGGAGGAGAGTGCTGGCATAGGTCTTTATATCAAGAATGAAAACAAACCTTTCGCACAGATCCGTAAGAAGACCAACCACACAGCTGACAAGTGTCGGTTCACGATAGGTTTTCCTTCTAGGAACAACAAAAACAAGCAGAACAATAACTTTGAAAATGTTCAGGAGAAAGGAGGGTTTCATGGGAAAGGAATAGGTCAAGGAAGCTATGGTGGCACCAATGCAAAGAAGAAAACTGGTTATGAGGCTCAGATGTATGTTGGAAGTGTTGAGCTTGCAGCTGCAATAGCTCAACAGCGTCCAAGCATGATGAAATTGGGTGGAAGCTCAAGTAATGCTGCTGTAAAACAGAATGATGACACTAATGAAGAGCTTGAAAATCATTTTGCATGTATGATATAGTGTCACTATGTGAGAAACACATAAAGTGCCTGGATCATAGATTCAGGTGCTTCTGATCATGTGATAGCCAGCTTGGAGAAGCTTCACAATGTGAGGCAATCGATGCATAAACCTAAAATAAACTTACCTAATGGAGGGATAGCATATGTAACTCATATTGGCAATGCTTATCGCTCTAATGGAATTGAGTTGAAATAAGTTCTATTTGTCCTTGAATTTAAACAAAACTCGATGTCTGTTCAAAAATTTTGTGAAATTGATAACTGCTCAGTCATTTTTTACAAAGATTATTGTGTTCGCGGGATCGCATCACACGGAAAAGTAAAGACATAGGGATCGCCCTCGGTGGGCTTTACTATCTACGAAATCGGCCTTTTCAAGCCAAGACTCAAGACCTTTTTCCAGCTCAAACACAACACAAGAAAAGAAGTTTAAAAGTGTGTCCAAGAAACCTAAGGCAAATGTTAGCCAAGCATCTGAATTAAGTGTTAGTAACAATGTAGAAAGAGAACATGATGGTGTTAGTTGTTCTAAAAATGTCAAACTTGTTGATGACAATTTTTGTAATGATTTGATATCTTGCAATGCAAAGTTTTCTGACTATTCCTTGTGGCATGTTAGACTTGGTCATGCATCTTTAGGAAAACTTAAACACAAATGCTTGAAAAACTGCATTGAGAAACATGAAACTGAAATCTGTCTTTCATGTCCCATGGCTAAACTCACAAAATCTCCCTTCTCTTTGAGTGAAAGCACAGTGGCAGGCCCATTTGGTCTTATTCACATTGATATTTGGGGCCCTTATAAGGTTGCCTACAAGGAGAAATATAGATTCTTCTTGACTATAGTTGATGATTATACAAGGGCAACCTAGGTTCATCTTCTTAAAAACAAGTCTGATTCATTCACAACTATCTAGGATTTATGTGCATATGCAAAGAATCAATTTGATAACAATGTTAAAATTATTAAGTCTGATAATGCTCTTGAATTTAAAGATCAAGACTGTGTTGCTTTGTTCCTTGAAAGAGGCATTGTACATCGACTAGATGTGTTGATAGGCCACAAAGAGAATGGAGTGGTGGAGAGAAAGCACAGGCATCTACTTGAAATTAGTATAGCGCTGAGGTTTAGTGCAGGATTGTCTTTGTCATATTGGGGTGACTGTGTGCTAGCAGCTGCTCACATTATAAACAGGTTGCCTTCTCTTGTGATTAAAAACAAGACCCCATATGAAATGATGTATGGTAAATCCCCTGATTATCATCAGCTTAAGTGTTTTGGTTGTCTGGCTATGGCATGTAACCCAGGCAGAACCAAAGATAAGTTTTAAGCAAGAGATGTACCCTGCTTGTTAGTTCTTGGGGTATCCAACAACTCAAAAAGGCTATAACCTTCAAAATATTCTCACAAAATAACAATTTGTCTCTAGGGATGTTCAATTCGATTAACATGTCTTTCCCATGCTTAAAACTCAAACACATAACTTTATAACCCATGTTCCTATACCGCTTCCCTTACAAACTGTAGATGTCTATGATGAACCCACAATAGATACTCACAAAAACCCTGCAGATCCTACTTTCTTCCAACCTGAAACACATACCATACCTACACAAATTCCTAGCCCTGCAGCCGCACCCATACCACCTATACCTGAACCTGTACCCTTGAGAAAGTCTAATAGGGTGTTAAAGCCACCTGGGTGGTTGGATGACTTTGTCACTCCAGTCTCTCACACTAACACTAGAAAACCAGGAGTTGTCTCACCTGTTGTCACAACCCATGTTACTGAGCATTTTGCCAACATAATTGGAAAAATCATTGAAACTGAAGAGCCTAAAAGTTACTATGAAGCTGCTACTCAACTAGGTTGGGTTGAAGCAATGAATAAAGAGATTCAAGCCTTGATGGATAATGATACTTGCGAAATTACTACACTTCCTAGTGGTAGAAAGGCCATTGGGTGTAGGTGGGTCTATAAAACCAAGTAAAAAGCTGATGGGAGTATTGAAAGAAAGAAAGTTAGGCTAGTGATACAAGGGTGCAATTAGAAGAAAGAGGTTAATTACACCCACACCTATGCTCATGTGGCTAAAATGAGCACAATCAGGGCTTTGCTAGCTGTAGCTGCCATGAATCAATGCCATACATGTCATATGGATGTGCAAAATGCATTTTTGCATGGAGACTTACAAGAGGAGATCTATATGAAGATTCCATTAGGGTATGATGAAGCTGTTCATTCTACAAATGAGAGGGAGTTTGGAACACCAGTATGTAAGCTAAAGAAAGCCTTGTATGGCTTGAAGCAAGCACCTAGACAGTGGTTTGCCAAGCTGCCAAGTGCATTGCTGTCCTTTGGATTTGTTTAGTCTCATGCAGATCACTCATTTTTCATTCGAGACAAGGATGACTCTTTCACATCCATATTAATCTATGTTGATGATCTCATCATCACATGCAGCAGCAACAAGGCTATATATACTCTCAAACATCTCTTGAGCACTCAGTTTCACATGAAGGACTTAGGTGATCTGAGTTACTTCTTGGGAATAGAATTCATCAAATCTTCTCAAGTCATCTTTGTGTCACAAAGAAAATATGCCTTAGACCTTCTAAAGGAGTATGGTGTTGACAAACAAAAGCCTCTCAAGCTTCCCTTAGATGCTCACATGAAACTGGAACCTCAAAAAGGCACACTTCTCTCTAATCTTGAATCCTATAGAAGACTTGTAGGTCAATTGATCTATCTCACAATATCTAGACCTGACATTACCTTTTGAGTGCAACTTCTTAGCCATTTTATGCAAGCACCTACATCTATTCATATGTAAGCAGCAAGGAGAGTCTTTAGGTACCTCAAGCAGGCTCCTGGACAAGGCATCTTGTTGGCCAGCAATGCAGCAGCAAGACTAACTGCCTACTGTGATTCTGACTGGGCCTCATGTCCATACTCTAGAAGATCTACTACTGGGTATTGTATACTTCTAGGCACATCTCCAATATCTTGGAAAAGCAAGAAACAGACTGTTGTAGCGAGATCCTCAGCAGAAGATGAGTATAGAGCAATGGCTCTCACTACATGTGAAGTTACATGGCTCATGTCTTCTCAAGGACTTGGGACTAAGAAAAATGCAAGTTGCTGCCCTAAAATGTGATAAACAAGCTGCTCTTTCTATTGCTGCTAATCCTGTTTATTACGAAAGAACAAAACACATAGAGGTGGACTGTCAGTTCATTAGAGAGAAGGTGAATCAAGGCACTATCAAGACATCCTATGTTCCCTCTAAGGAACAACTAGCAGACATCCTCACCAAAGCTCTTCCTATTCAGCAGCATAACAAGCTTATGTCCAAGATGGGAGTGCAACACTCACCTCACTCACATCTTGAGAAGGAGTGTAAAGAGACCTAGTATTTCTCACTTGGCTATCATGTGCAACTCACATGTAAACTAGCTTAGGTGTCCTAGTCTCTTTTGTCTTTACTTGTAATCAATCTTTCTAGGGATTGCTTCCTTAGTCTGTTCTCTACTATATAAAGAGAATTAGGTTGGTTGTAAGAGATTACAACGGAATATAATACAAAAGGTAGAGCCGTCATTCAAGGCTACCAACCTCAAGCTCCTTCTAGCTTGCTTATGACTATCAACTGTTAGCAGCCTTCATTCTGTCACATTCATTTCGCCTTCAAATATCACTTATTCAACATTTATTATCAGCTATTCCAATGAAATAAAAAATCCAAACTTGCGAACTAAAGTCCTGCAATTCGACACCCCTCATATATACAGTACTATATGATATGACTAAAATAGTAACTTTTAAAGAACAATAGTTTTTAGAGTTTTTTGTCAGAAACAACCTTTTATAAGTGTCATTTTGTGAAAAACAACATTATAAATTTTTTTTTGTGAGAAACAACCTTTGAATGCGTTTTTTTTTTGTGAGATCAGACTAGGTGGTCATTATAAATTTTTTTTTTTACCCCCTTTTCCCTCTCTTTTTTTACCCACCCACTACCCCTCCCCCCCCCCCCCTTTCCCACACCCCCCCCCCCCCCCCCAAAGACCCCCAAAGCCCCCTCCCAAGACCCCCGGATTCCCCCTCCCCATCCAGCACCCCATAAGCCCCCTTCCCCTTCCCCCCCCAGCCCCACCCCCTACGGCCCCCTACGGTCGTGCAGCAGACCGTTCCCTTGCTCTCCTTCAGCCAAGCGAGACCGTCCCTCCGTCTCCGCCTTCTCTTCTCTCGTTCCCATGCTCTTCTCTTTTCGAAGGGGTGGGGGAAGGGTGTTGGGCTGTAAAATCCACCAACCAAACCGTAATGTTTTCGCACAACTCTCGTCCTCCGACGATATTCGTCGTCGGAAAACTCGGGCGAAGGGAAGAAGAAGAAATAGAGGAGAAATTGCGTGTAGAATAATGAAGACTGCGAAGAAAGGGAGGGGAGAGGGGTTTTGCAACCTGCAGGGGGAGGGGGGCAGTGGTGGGGGGAAGATGGAGGGGGGGGGCTGGGTGTGGTGTGGTGGGGAAAGGGGTTGGGGGGAGGGTGGTGGGTGGGTAAAAAAAAGAGAGGAAGGGGGGTAAAAAAAGTCGAGGGCGGAAAACCGAAGTCAATGCTTGGGAAAATGGCCACCAGTCCGATCTCACAAACAAAACGCATTCAAAGGTTGTTTCTCACAAAAATAAATTTATAAGGTTGTTTTTCACAAAATGGCACTTATAAAAGGTTGTTTCTAATAAAAACTCTAGTTTTTATAAATATGAACAATATTCTAGTTGCACTTTGTATTCATAATATTATTAAACATATTGGTTGTTCAACATAAACTACATTAACATTAACGTTTATTATAATTAACTATAAAGTTAAAATTATACAAAAAAATATAAAATTCACAATAATTTGTGATAAATCAATGTGTATATTGTGAACTGGATGTTTGTATGCTTAATGTTTGAACTGGACAATGTTTTCGGATTCCTAATCCATGCTCAAATTTATCGCTACACAATGGCTTCTTCTTATTTGGAAATACTAAATTGATAGTTGCAAGTTTTGATAAATCAAACTAGCTATTAGGCCCGAGCGATGCCCCGAGTTATTATTATTTTCATGTCAAAAGAGAGCATCTAATGTTGCATAGTTCATTGGTTAGAACTATACTATATTAACTTGAGGTCACGTGGTCGAATCTTGTATGAAACATGTTTCAAATTTTTTAATATATGTCCATTACATGGAACGAAACAACTATAGCGACAGTGCCACATGGCGTGTAGACTTGTTTCAGAACGCTTAGATAGGAGAGAGAAAGAAAAGAGAATATTAGGGCATGAATTACCAATTTCAGTCCCAACTGAAGCGCCTATTTTATGGCAAGAATGATTTTTTTTTTCATTTTTCCTTTTATAGTGAAACACTGTAGTTTTATAACTTGGTGTATGGGATGCTCTACGAACCACTAGTAGAATAAATGCTTATTGTTGCGGTCATTAACTGGATTATTGCGGCGGTTTTGACCGCGCAGCAATTAACGGCGCAGCAATAGGCAATTAAACTGTTGCTGCGATTTTAAACCGCAGCAATATTACAACATATTGTTGCGGTTTATAGGACAAACCGCAGCAATATTTACATTTTTTCATTATAAAAATAAACCATATTCTTTGCGGTTTTTCGTGAAAAACCGCTGACAATATGTATATTTTTTATTATAAAAATATAGTATATTGCTGCAGTTTCTTTGAAAAACCGCAGCAATATAATTTATTTTTATAATAAAAAATATACATATTGATGCGGTTTTTCACAGAAACCGCAACAATATGTATTTTTTATTATAAAAAAAACAGTATATTGCTGCGGTTTTTCATAGAAACCGCAGCAAATATACTGCTTTTTTTTTTTAAAAAAAATTATTATATATTTACGTATGTTCCACCAACCTCATGCAAGAAGCAGAATGCAGCAAACAGATTATTTTCTGCATAAATTTCGATAGAGCTCCGTTTGTAAATTGAATAAACCCATAATTGGGAATTAACCTGTACAATATTATATGCAACCACCATCCATCCATCATCCAAAATTCATCCAACAACCAACATATAATCCAAAATTCATCCAATATCCATCCATCATCCAACTTCCACGCACAATCCAAATTCCAAGTTTAACAAGAAATAAATACGATTCAATCCAACATAGATATCATACGAATCCAACATATATATATATACATATATATATATATATATACATACATATATATATATATATATATACATACATATATATATATATATCATGAAATCCAAGTCAATACGATAATGATGGTTGGTAAAAGTTGCACTAAATTATATTCGTTGTAAGGATGAAAGAAGCAAAGAAAATTAACATTAACTAATTAACCTATGCAATGCAATTATCAATAAAGTATCTTGCCCACTTATTTTTCACCTCATTGATTTGATCTTCCGTATAAGGATCGCGGGTAAAGGTACGAGCAACCTGAAAATAATTCACCAAAGTTAGCCTTCAATAGTTAAATATATAAAATATGAAATGAATAATAAGTGAACAAAAACTTACTTCATCGAAATCCTCCGAACCAAAATATAAAGTGAGTACGTCAAAAATGTTGCGCATGACAAAATAACCGCACTCCGTGCCTCCTTGTTGTTGTGGGCACTTTAACGAAAGTTTTAAGAAAACGAGGAAATTTATCGTATAATGAGAATAACATAACATATGTTTTTAATTGAATAAAATAAGTCCATCCGAAACCTCCTAAAAGCACTACATAAAACAAAATCAAATGAGTTACACATTATTTGCTTTATATTATAATTTAAATTCATTTAAAATATATCAAAACGATCAACTTACGCTATCATAGGCGGTCTAATCTTTAACTTCCGCTCCTTGTTAAAGCTAGCGGAATCAAATACATAAATTATCCCGAGCATGGGACGTATGACAAGGAGCATCCAATGACGGCTATTGCAAGATTGAATAATAATAATTACTTAAAAAATTCAGATGCCATGCAACAATCAATATTTGTAAAACTATTAAGATAGAATATTACTCTTGAAAGATTAGCGCGAAGATGATACTAGCACCAGCAACGACGGATCCAGTCAAAGCACACTGAATGTAAGTCGTTACATTCTCCAAAGCATGCACATTTGCGGTACTCTCCGGGCACGTCCAACAAACTCGAACAACAGCCCCAAATCCATCCAAGTCAGACTGTGTTGCCCTAAAAAAAATAGATAAATGTAAATTTTATGTCGAAAATACAACTATCATACAATCAAATGTAAAAAAAAAATCATAACTTTGATTATTGTTACCTCATGTACACTTGGATAATAGAAATATTAAGCATCTCCCCTTTCAGGAACTGAGCAATATCCTCCTTGGTCAGATAAGCGGTGGCATCTTCTGAATAATGGAACAATGAGCTCGGCAAGGTTACAACAATGGTATCATCATCTGCGACGGCAAGGGCAAGCGTATCTGCTAACTCCTTACAGTCTTCAGTGAGGGATTCCAAGAACGATACATCATCGACAACTGGACTATAACGAGTAGCTGAACCGGCTGAAAGCTGCTGGCTATGACATCTAACAGCCTTCCCCCGAAATCCCCTTTTATTTTTTAGGTGTCGATGTAACCTAATAATAATTTTTGAGAACGCGCATAAGATTATGTAATTTTTAAATTTAATCCTATTATTTTTACAAAAATGGATAAAATTTGAACAATTACCTCATCACCTAATATTTGCACTAAATTTTTTGCCCATTGCACCCACGTACCCAAAGCATTTTCTGTAGTGTCGATTTCATATGCAGGGACGGGGACAGGTAGTGGCAAATGACCATACTTCTCTACAAAACGATGAATTTTCACTCGAAGGTGATCATTATTCATCATTCTAGACCCATGAACTGTAGTGGTCTCATCAAAAGCATAAGAATGTGCATCTGCCACTAGACAAGTCTTTTCACTAGTTGGATCTATCAAATACAATTGACAGGGAGTCTCGTCCTAACAATAACGTAAAGTTCTAATTATATAAGATAATTATTTGTATAAAGCACATGTATATATGATAATTATTTGTATAAAGCACATGTATATATGATAAATATATGTACCTTCAAATGAGGAGAATGAGTGTCGGAAAATCCAGATAGTGGAGTACGTAGCTGAGTGGGCTGTGAAGTAGATGGCCCAACAGATGGTCAAGCAGCTGATGCAACAAATGGTGAAGCAGCTGATGGAACAAATGGCGGAAAAGGTAGCTGAGTAGGCTGAAAAGTAGTGCCCCTGGAAGATGCTTGAAGCGGGTGATGGAACAAATGGCGGAAAAGGTAGCCGAGTGGGTGTGAAAAGCAGCTGCCCAGTAGATGGTGAAGCAGGTGATGGAACAAATGGTGCAACAAATGGTGGAGTAGGTAGCTGAGTGGGCTGTGAAAGCGCCACATTCTGCATATATGTTGCAATGCCAATTCTCCACCTTTCAGTCATTCTCTGCATGAATGCTTCCTCTTGTTCCTGACTCGAGCTCCAATAGTTCCTAGGAGGTCGAAGAGCAAAAGCCTTCCTATAGCCAACATTGTAGCCTCCAAAACCATAACAACGACCCGAGTGATCTGGCTTCTCTCCAAGAGCCATAAAAAGGGCGTCTTTGTTACGTACCGGAGTGAACTCACCCTTGGCTTGCTTCTCCTTGTACTCCAACTGCCCAAAAAACAAGTTCCATATAACAAAAATGTATTTAATAAATAAAAAACATATATATGTCAAACTAAAAGTTGTAGTGGTATACATACGTATTTGTCAGCTGCAATCTTTGTTTCCTCAACTGGAATAAATCGTTATTTAGTGACTGGATCCTTCTTATGCATCGCGCACCACCAGTCATCACCCCAAGTAACATGAGAGGACACCGAGGAGGATGGTGTACTAGATGACGATCCAGAATCAAAACTAGGTGGACAAAAGTTCTCCTGCTTCCACAACTCTCTAGCATCCCCATAGTTCCTTTGACCTAAGTGGTGATGATGTGTATTATTTTTTGCACTATCGAGCGCCTTTTCTCACTTTTTCTGCAATAAAAAACACATTAAGTTAGTATAATATAATTTAATTTAATAAAACCAAGTTAATTTGATTATAAACTTACTACAACCTCATCTGACGTCACAGCCTCTTTGAAGGTGAGCCAATCCTCCATCTTGATGTGCTTTTATACATCTGGCAAAGTATCACCTAGTTTCTCTTTCTTTGATCTGACTCTGGTCATTGTGATCCAACCAGATACCAATTTGCTCTTGAAATCCCTCCATCTAGAGTTCACAACAGTCAAGTAGTGCCTCTTATAGCTTATCTCGTCCGGAAGGTGAAACATATTCTGTTTTCCATCATAAACAAATAAATAAGCACGTTAGCTCAGCATTAGAACAATAAATCCCAAAATTGTAAATGAAACATATCTTACCACAATGTCTGTCCACATCAAATCTAACAAGGCAGGAGAAATGTTTTTCCATTTCCAATTGATGTTAAGCCTGCATATAGAAAGACCGACCCAAATACCATACTTGGCTCGCCACGTGCCTAATAGAAAAAACAATTAGAAATCCAAACATTAAATCGTAAGCATGATAAATTATAACTATCTTACAATCAATAATTACCTGTTGGTCTCCCCAATTCATCAAACTGTAAGTACATATCTTCTGTGTTGTGGAGATTAATCGTGGGACCTCTTTTACTCTTTCTAGATGCCTTTGTCTTCCCACCTGACTTCTTCCCCCTCCCTTGTGCACCATAATATGCACTGGTCTGACGAGGATCTAAGAATCAAAATAAGGAAACTAAATTAGAGAACGAACAAATAAATGACATATTCAATATTACAATAATCGCGAACCTGAGGGGGGTGGCTGACGTGGATCTGATGTCACCTCAATGTCAAGTAAAGCATTTCTATCAGCTTCTACTTCCATTCTTTCCATCCAAGCATCAAATGCATCTGCAGCACGATCACTGTCCTCCCCCTGGTCAGCCTCCTTTTCCGGGTGAAATGGTGCATCGCAATCCGATGACTGATCGCCCGAACCGTCACTAGCCATATCTGTAACATATACATAAAAACAACAAAAAGTGTTAACAAAATTTAAAACAATATATATCAACACATTATTGTAATGAAATCTATTATAAGTACATCAATTTATAATTCAAATTACTCATATAGAACATTTTTTACCTTTAATTTTGGTCAATAGGTTGCTCGATGACCGTTATACCTTCTTGGTGATCCATTCGCATGTAACTATTTTCAGTATCAGACACATCCATCATATCATAACTTGGGATTGAGAAAGGGGGGATATCATCAAACTTATCATATTCTTCTTCATCGTCAACATCACCTACTCCTAAAATTCGCCTTTACCATTAACAACAATGCACCACTGAGTGTCTACAGGATCAGATACATAAAACACTTGTTTTGCTTGTGATGCGAGGATAAAAGGTTCTTCAGTGTCACGCAGACGACTCATATCGACTAGAGTCAAACCACACTCATCCGTTCGCAAACCACGTCTACTATCCGCCCACTTGCATTGAAAAATAGGCATAGTGAAGTCACAATAATCGAGCTCCCATATTTCCTGAATGATCCCATAAGATGATTGTTTAGCATCAATCAGAGTTTTATCCTTTGCACTCGCATACTCCCTAGATGATGCTACCATTGAAACCCCACAATTCTGTACCACCTTTGA
Source organism: Beta lomatogona (assembly GCA_947646795.1). Classification (NCBI taxonomy): domain Eukaryota; kingdom Viridiplantae; phylum Streptophyta; class Magnoliopsida; order Caryophyllales; family Amaranthaceae; genus Beta; species Beta lomatogona. Next base: position 611,274 of record CANSNZ010001095.1, read on the forward strand.
TTTCTTGTCCTGACGTTCAGTGTAAAAGGTATATCCATTTATATCATACCCCTCATACGATTTAAAACTGTCACGTGGACCGTATGCCAACCACTTAATTGTATCGGGTATATGATGGTCGTTTGCAGACAATTCACCAATTACTTTATTGTGGAACCAATCAATGAAAGACCTGTTATGCTCATTCATCAACGCCCTCTCCCCTTTTGACGGGTTTTTGTGGCGCAATTCACGCATATGTCTCTCTAAGTATGGATTAACTTCAGTAACATGGTGCAACACGAAAAGATGAGCTTTATTCAACTCACTCAATGAAGGCGAAATATGTCGCATTCCGACACCACCCTTGCCTTCTAACCTTCCCTCGTGTCTGGACTTCGGAAGACCTATCGTCACAGCCTTAGCAAAATGAGAAGAATAATATCCTCCAACCTCTTCGGCAATTGTTCCTTGAATAATACTCGCCTCTGGTCTTGCTGGGTTCCTCACTTTCTTTTTCAAAGAACCCATATGTCTCTCAAAAGGGTATGCACATCTTAAAAACACGGGACCACACAGTTTAATCTCTCTTACCAAATGAAGGACTAAGTGAACCATAATGTCAAAAAAAGAAGGTGGAAAATACATCTCAAATTGACAAAGTGTTATCACCACCTCATTTTGCAAAGCATCCAACTTATCAGGGTCAAGTACCTTGTTGCATATGGTATTGAAAAATTAACACAACCTCGTGATGGCAAGCCTGCCATGTTTTGGAAGAATCCCGCGAATTGCGATCTGTAAAAACACTTGCATCAACACATGACAGTCATGGGACTTCAGTCCAATTAATTTCAGATCAGTCAAAGAAACAAGTCTTCTCATGTTAGATTAGTATCCAGTGGGAACCTTAATACCGTATAAACACTCACAGAACAATCGTTTCTCTTGCCTAGACAATGTATAACAAGATGGAGGCAAATATGTTGTTGTTCCCTTTCCTTTCTTAGCTTTTTCCTTAACCTTTGGCCATAAATTAGGCCGAATCTTCAATTTCTCCATATCTCTGCGAACCTTCAGACCATCCTTAGTTTTTCCCGGCATATTCAACAGAGTACAAATAATTGCATCACAAACATTTTTTTCAATGTGCATTACATCGAGACAATGTATAACTGGTAAGTATTTCCAATAAGGAAGTCTCCATAATATAGACTTTCTTTTTCAAATGACACCATCATCTTCCGAAGGTTTAACCCCCTTACCAAATATTGTGCCCATCCCCTTAATACGATTATAAACTTCTTTTCCGGTCAACGGTCTAGGAGCTGGAGCATTTTCAACTAACCCGTTAAATGGTGCTTTTTTCTTTCGATATGGATGAGAATTATGTAGGAATTGCCTATTAATGATATAGACATGTTTCCCACAATGTGGCAAATGTGTATCCTCCATACCATTCTCACAAATGGGACATGCCTTTTTTCCTTTGACCTTATACCCCGACAAATTGTCATAAGCAGGATAATCATTTATAGTACAGAATAGCATAGCACGAAGCCTGAAATCTTCATTGGAATACGCATCAAATACCATAACACCTTCGTCCCACATCTTTTTGAGATCTTCGATGAGAGGTGCGAGATAGATGTGTATATCATTTCCCGGCTATTTAGGCCCAGAAATTAAGAGAGACAACATAATATACTTCCGCTTCATGCACAACCATGGAGGAAGATTGTATATCACTAACAGAACATGCCAAATACTATGTTGACTACTCAAAGTACCGTAAGGGTTCATTCCGTCTGTACACAATGCAAGTCTCAAGTTCCTAGCTTCCTGACCAAATTCCCGATATCTGGAATCTATAGCCTTCCATTGAGGAGAATATGTTGGATGCCTAAGCATCCCATCTTTCTTTCTCCGTTCAGCATGCCATCTTAGGTTCTTTGCATCTTCTTTGATAGAAAAGAGCCTCCTAAACCTTGGCACAATTGGAAGATACCACAAAACTTTCGCAAAAGGACCCGTATTGCCCGGCCCAGGCTCAACCCCATCCGGCAATTTATAGCGGGACTTACCACACCTCGGGCATTCATAAAGGTCCGCATTCTCATTTCGATACAACACGCAATCATTCGGACATGCATCAATCCACTCATATTCTAAACCCAAAGGACACATTAATTTTTTGGCATAGTAGGTGGATTTTGGTAATAAATTACCCTCAGGAAGCATATCTTGTAAAGCTTCTAAGAGTTCTGTGAAGCCTACATCAGTCAAATTATGTTTCGCTTTGATGTTGAAAAGGGTTAAAACCCCACTCAATTGAGTGTATTTTGTACACCCTAGATAAAGGGGTTTCCCAGTAGCTTCAGACAAACTGTCAAACACTCGTGACCGCTCATTAAAATGGTCACGAGCCCCTTCCAACATCTCACCTAATCGATCATCACCAAACTCTTCATCATCAGTGCCACTATTATCTCCGTGGTCATTTTCATTACCTACAATATCATCACCTTCAATCCTAACATGATCTTCAATCACAACTTCATTCTCAGCCCCAACATTCGACATATCAATCTCTAATGAGTTACTAGTGCCATCATCAACAATAACCCTATTCTGAGTATATTTTCCCTTCTCACCATGCCATAACCAAATATAATACTCAGCTCTAAATCCTCGACGAATAATATGATCTCTTATTAACCTAATATCAGAAATCGTATTCACATTGTACCAATCAACACATGGACAATATATCTCATCCTCGCAAGTAAGTTGTTGATGCTCAACAGCACGTTTACAAAACTCATTCACACCTTGTACGAACTCCAACGTATTCGGCTTTCCATACATCCAACTTCGATCCATTTCTAAAAACCCCCCACACATATATACATACATAAAAAATTATTATCAATTAAAAAATTCACATAAATATAACACAACAAGCTAATATTAAATGCATGCTTCCATTGGGTCCTTATCACTCCAACCTAACCCATCCTTAAACGTCCAATCCCACTAGTGAATGCATGTATCTTCTTTGATTTTAAGTAAAATTCGGCAGCATTTCCCTTCAGTTCTCCAAGTACACGATGAAGATAATTGCTTATCTTATATGCACCCGGAGAACAAATTAGGGAAATGATTAACCGCATTTCACTTAGAATCAAAGAATCAACACACATTCATTACCTAAGTGAGATGTGACGTTTAAGAACAGTCCCAAAACGGGGACTATTCAAGACTTACTCCTAATGAGTAAGTCTTGAACGGGTATCTAGGCATTATGATGTACATAAAAACAATCGCATTCAAGCGATTCCAAGTCATCACCAAACAACAAATACCAAACCATTCCTTAGATTTCCCTTCCCCTCCCATTGGTGAGTCTATCAATATGAAAGCATTGCAAAAACAATCGCATTATACATACAAACAATCGCATTTAAGCGTTTTCAAGTCATCACCAAACAACAAATACCAAACCATGCCTTAGATTTCTCTTCCCCTTCCCATTGGTGAGTCTATTAATATGAAGGCATTGCAAAAATAATCCCATTATACATATCACTTCAAATAATTCACCAAACTTATGCAAAAACAATCCCGTATAACATTCTAGGGCATACAAAAACTTAAGCAAAATCATCATAAAATTAGTTTTTAATCCTTAAATCTTATAACTAATTATATATATATATATATATACATATATATATACATATACATATATATATATACATATACATATATATATATACTTATATATATTATATTGAGCATTTTTAACTACTATTTAAGCCAATTTTGTTATTAAAGCACTATTAAATAAGAAAATTGAAAATTAATAAGAAATAATGAAAAACTAACCTTCTATGACAAGGGGAAGGTGGCGCTGGCGGCTGTGAACGGAGTAGAGGAGTGGGGCGAAAACCCGTCGGTGGAAAAGAAGGGCGAAAACCCGTCGGTGGTAGTGAAACCGCACCAAAAAGGGGCGAAAACCGCACCAAAGAAGGGCGAAAACTGCACCAAAGAGGGCCGAAAACCGCCGGAAAAACGCGAGTAATATGACCCTTGTCGCCGGAAATCGAAACCTTGTCGTCGAAAAATGGAACCTTTTCGCCGGAAATTGTAAGAGAGTGAGAGAGTGTGAGAGTAGAGAGAGAGAATGAGAGTAGAGAGAGAGTCGAGAGAAACAGTGAAGCAAAACAAAACAAACCCGTATTTTTTTTCCAGATCTGGGGCAAAGATATTGTTGCGGCGTCTGTCAGAAACCACAGCAATATCTGTGCCCCAGATCTGCAAAAAAATATTCCACTTTTTTGAAACATATTGCTACGGTTTCTGACAGAAACCGCAGCAATATCTGTGCCCCAAATCTGGAAAAAAATATTCCACTTTTAAAAAAAAAAACGTTGGAAATATATTGATGTTGTTTTCTCTAGAAAACGCAGCAATATGGTTGGTCAAATGGTCAACTATTTGGAAAAAGTTTCCGTTGGAACCATATTGCTGCGAATTTTATTAAAAACCGCAGCAATATGGTTATTTTATAGTTTACCTTTTCTTTTGTCGTGATATATTGCTGCGTATGGGTAAAATCCCAGCAACACCACCGCAGCAATAAGCATTTATTCTACTAGTGCACCTAGGTGTAATATCCAAGGATTGGGAGTGAGCCCATACACAAATTATTTTTTCTAAAGTAAATTAATTCATTGCTAAATAGTCACATGACATTACAAGAGAGGTATGAATTTAAAACTTCTCCACAAAATTGCGGTAGTTTCTTATGAAATTTTCTTAATGTCCTCTTTCATAATATCGTTGTGTTCTACAACAATTAATGTAAGAGGGTCTATCGATCTGTTGTAATCGTGAAGATAAAAATAGTTGTCTGACTCATCCAATTGTTGTTTAATGATTGTCCTTTTGTTGACCCTGCATGATTATTTACCAAAGAATCAATTCGTAGCTAGTAAGCGGGATTGTGAAAACTCAAACAAGTCAACTAAATCAAATCCCACTAAAAGGGACTAACTAGACCTTTAACAAAACTCAACATATGAACTCACCATACTCTAACAATAAACTTTTATTAAATTAAATAAAACATTAATCTTAAAGAAAAAGGTCGGAGTGGTTCAAATTTCCTTACACCCAAATTCTCCATGAAATTTGTCTATTTCTGATTTAAGAAAGTCTATTTTTTGTAAATCCCAAAAAGAAAAAGAGAATGAGAGAAAGAAAAAGGAGGCACAGAAAGATTGAAAATTTGATTGAAACATACTCAAATGAAACCTAGGTAAAACTTTTGAACCGGATATGCATGACCTCGGTCTGCTCATATAAGAAAGCAGTTTATAAATAGTTTATTTAACAGATGAGGTTGTCCTAATGGTCTTGCTTACTTTTATTTATGAAAAGAATAAAGGAAAAAAGACAATGACTACCAATCTAACATATCAGACCTAAGTTTGTTGAGAAAAACGTGGCACTCAATTTCTAATAGAAATATTTTGGTGTATTCCTCGTATATGTATGTGACATGTTTGGGGAAGACAACTCTGGCAAAACAAGTTTGTCAAAATGAACAGGTGAAAAGTCATTTCAGTGTGATAATATGGATTTTCGATTTGAAAGATTTTAAGATTGAGAGGATTCTGAATGAAATGGTAGAGTTTTTGGGTTGGGTAAATATGAAGATGCTAGCAGCGGAACAGCAATAAGAAAACTCGAAAAACATCTAGATGGAAAGAGATATCTTCTTGTGCTGGATGATGTTTGGAATACTAATCATCAATGTTGGAATTCTGTGAGAAGTGCATTGGAAAATATTGGGAGCTCCAAGGATAGCATGGTTTTGACTACAGCTAGAGATGATGATGTCGCAAAGACAATGCATGCTTCTTCAGTCCATCATTTGTCAGGGCTCTCAGAAGTGGATAGCTGGTCATTGATCGAGCAGATTGCCTTTGCAAACAGGTTGGATGGATATGCTTCCGTATTCGAGGCTAGTGGGAGGAAGATTGTGGAAAAGTGTATAGGTGCTCCATTGGCAATAAGGTCAATCGTAGGAACACTCCACAATAAACGGAATCTTCATGGATGGAAGAATATGGAAGACAGTGAACTATGGGCAATTCCACATGATGAGACTGGGGTATTACCATCATTGAAGCTTAGCTACAATCATTTATCAACTCCAATGCTGAAGAAATGCTTTTCTGTATGTGCCTTTGTGCCTAAGGGTTGGTGGTTTGAAAAACATCTCCTAATATGCAGATGGATGGCCTTGGGTCTTCTTCAAAATTCAAGTGATGGAAACATAACCATGGAGGACAACGGTGAAGAGTATATTAATGAATTATTAAGCATTTCCTTCTTGCTTGTATATAAGACAAATGAACTCGGAGAAGTCATTGGTTATAGGTTGCACGATTTAGTGTATGACCTAGCAAGATCAGTTGCTATGCATGAACGTCTGTATTTGGAAGCTGGTAAGAAAGTGAATAAGGTTCTTGACGTCAACCATTTAACTATTTTAAGACATGAGGAAATAACTTTGGATTTTCCTAATATGTTGGAACTTCAGAATATATGTTCGTTAGATATGCTGTATAATTTACCAAGAGGTCTCTTGTTGCATGTGAAATACTTGCGGATACTATGTCTACGACACTCAACTATAGAGATGGTGCCAAATTCGATTCGTGATTTGAAGTGTTTGAAGTACCTTGATCTGGAAAATAACCCAATCAAAGTGTTGCCAGAATGCGTCATGGAACTATATAATTTGCAAAGCTTGTCTCTTTATAAGTGTAGGCCTCTATTTAAAGTTCCCAGAGGATTAAGTAACCTGGTCAATTTGCGGCATCTTGGCTTAAGTTTTTATTTATGTCCTACAGAAGAAGGGGTGATTGGACAATTAAGTAAATTGCAAACTCTCCATCCTCTACAGTTGAGTGAAACGGGTTTCCAAATTTCTGAATTAGGAAGCTTGGATAACGTGAAAGGAAGCTTAGATATTAAAGGCCTTGAATTCATCAAGAGCAAGTTAGATGCTGAAGAGTCCAACTAGTCAATGAAGCTAAGAGTAGAAGAACTACGACTAAGTTGGGAACATGATGGCAACAAGATAAAGGATGAGGAGGTGTTAGATGGCTTGCATCCTAACCCAAATTTAAAGATAGTGTCCATAAAAGGGTACGGAGGTGAGAAATTTCCCTCATGGCTCTTGAGGATGAATGTTTCCGAAAAATACAGCAACGGTATGCAGGCACTCTCTGGAATCTCATTAATATTGAGCTTATTGATTGTGGAAGATGCGAAAAGTTGCCAACAATGGGGCACCTTCCGTCTCTAAAAATGATAGAGATCAGAAATATGGAGAACGTGAAGCAAATAGGTCCAGAGTTCTATTTTGGTGGTGAGTTATTATTAGGAAACTCAAAGCAGGCGTTAAGCAGCGGTACAACGAAGTATTTTGCAAGCTTAAAAAGGCTTCAATTAATTGGTCTTAAAAATTTAGAAGAGTGGTGTGAACCAGGTATAGGAACGTGGACTAGTTTTTCTTCCTTGGAGGTATTAGTTATTGAAAGATGTAAGAAATTGATAAAAGCTCCTGAGAGTTTCTCAAATCTTAAAGAACTAATTGTTAAAAACATGTCCAACAGCTACCCCCTGATGAACATTATGAGGAATAAAAGCAATCTCAGTTGCCTTGAAAAACTTGAAATTTGGAGGGTGATAAAACTCACGCATATACCTGAGGAGGTGGGTGGATGTACATCTCTTGAGGTGTTGATGATTTCGTGGCGTCCCAACCAGGTGTTTCTACCAAATCTATGCAGTTTTGGCGCATTACGTCAGATTGAAATGTTTCAAAATAATGGTTTAGTGGGTGCCCCTACGGGGCTGCAAAATTGTAAGTTTTTGGAGAGAGTGTGGATTGATCTTTGTGCAAAAGTAGTGACACTCCCAGACTTGGCAGGATTAAATCGTCTTGGGAGTTTCAGTATAAGGGGTATGACAAAGATGATAAGTCAACCACCAAAGTGGTTATACACCCTTCCCTCCCTTAGGATTTGCACATTGGAAACTATTGGTGGCTAAATGAATTTCCAGATTTCAGCTGCCTTTTGAAAATCCCTTCTCTTATAAGGTTGTATTTGCATGGATGGGAAAGGCTGCAAAGCATTCCGGAACAACTCCAACACTTCACAGCTTTGAAGACATTGGCAATTCTTGAGTTCGAGAATGTAGAAGATCTTCCAGATTGGCTTGGAAACCTTTCGTCTCTCCAGGAATTGGGCCTCATCCGGTGCGGAAAGTTGAAGAAACTACCGTCAAAGGAAGCCATAGAACGACTCCACAATTTCAAGTATCTGGAAATTACGAACTGCCCCATGCTAGAGGAAGCCATCAGCATAAATGGCCAAGAGCATCACAAGATCGTTGCTGCCCCCTTCAAAGTCAAAATTGTTTGATTCCAACCTTAGATGTGTAAGGATATCCTCTCTTTTATTTCTTTTTTTTTAATATAATTTTTTTAAAGAAAAAGATATTGGTTAGTGGTCTTATAAAGTAACACAAATTTGTTGGACTTGAAATTTTGATAAGCCAAAATAAAATCGGATTTTAATAAAAAAAAATTAAACTAGATTTCTCTTAACACTTTGCCTATTCCTTATATATCTGATGATGCTGTCTCGAAGTGCACATAAATTAATATAATTATCCTAAGACTACTAACTTATAATTAGTGAAGCAGGGGTCGATCCCATGAATAATGTGTTTGGGACTAACTCAAATATAAGATCCAAGAACCAATGAAATCTTGGCCTAGTGGTTAAGATTGAGGTGCTGTGAACGATAGGTCACAGGTTTGAATCCCCCTTCCCCTTCTTTGTACTTTGTACTGCCTTCGTGGCTCATATGGATCAAAAAAAAATATAAGATCCAAGACTCTGACTCAAAAGACAAGTAAATAGTGGTTGGGGTGAAGGAAAAAGGAACAATTGAATCTAACTGAACTCTACGAACTAAAACTGACAGCAACTAGGACATGGAAACACTAAAAAGAACTATATATACCCATCAACTATAGAAATCCACCATGCAAATTAGTTTACTCATTGACACTACAATTATTATTCCAAATAGATTGATTAAAGGAACAAGTTCCTACTATTTCCCCTTATATCTAGTCAGTCACGGCCTCACGGGTACAACCTCGCCTAACCCTAACCAATAGGACAAACCCCATTCAACAAGCATGGAATTTAGCTCTATTAATTATATCCAGAATTAGGAAAAAATCAGCCCTAGACAACCACCTCTACTACAAGCACGTGATTTAGTCATCATGAAACTCCACAATCGTTGGAGCCAAAAGGAACATACCCCTTAACAATTCGTTGCTACTTGGTCAAACTATCCAAGCATATACATACTTAGCATCATCAGCTAGCAATAGAAATCCAATCTAACATAATAGTGTCGTCCTTATCATATCAAACCTTCATTTTTTAAATAAGATAGTGTTGTGCATGTGCATGTTAAGTTTTGATGATGAAAAATAATATAATATGTTATAGTATGAAAGTTTGTGACAGATGGTTAAGAAAGGAATAAATAAATGAAGACTTTGAAGAAGTGAAGAATCAAGATTGAAGTCCAAGTTTATATTGAATTCCAAGTTTAGTTACTATATGCAAAATGTAATATGCTAGAACTCGATGATATATTATGTGCCAAATAAAGAAATATAAAATTAGGATAATTATTATTTTCTTAGAGTTAAGGGAATAAATAATTATGTTAATTTTATATATCTATATAAAAAGGAAGTTTAGTTTTAAAATAAAAAAGGATTTTATAAAAACTGATTTCGATAAAACGTTTTGTATATAAAAGATAAAAGTTTTTTTTCGAAAAAAAAATCACAAAACGTTTTTAAAGAATTTTGTTCAAAGATAGAAAAACTGATTTTTCAATATGATAAAGTTTGTTTAATAAAAAAACTGATTTAAGAGTTGATCTAGTTAATATAAGATATGGAGAAATCCTTATCCTATAAGGAAAAATCAGTTTTTTTAAAAGATAAAATTGGTTTTTGAATAGGAAAAGAATTTTATCCCTTTATTTTAGGAATAAAAATTGTTCAAAAGATAATATATCTTGGAGAAGGATTTTTATTCAGTTCACCAAGATATATAAGGGATTGCAACTCAGTTTTATAACTCACGTTTTCAGAGAGAAAAAATCGGAGATATTAAGAGCTGAAAACAGTTTCCTAAGGCACAGAGTATAGCACAGAGTTCTAGTCAGATTAGAAAACTAAACAACGTTTGTAATTGTCCTCTATTTGCTTGAATAAGAAGCACGTCTTTGAGGAATCTTTCTTTCTGTAATTCTTATATCATAGGAGAGTAGCAACACTTAGGGTTAAGTGTTGGGGAGCACTACTAGAGTTAGTAGTGGGGGAATCGAATTGTATCAAGAGTTTGGTATTTTACGATTCAAATAATAAAAGAGTAGTTTGTGTGGACGTAGATCTCAGAGGTGAGATTGAACCACGTTAAATTCCTGTGTCTTATTATTTGATTTCATTGTTTTATTGTTTGATACAATTTCATTCGAGCAAAAACATCAATCGGAGAATTTACGAGTGAATAACACAGTGCACGGCACTGTGCCACAAGAGTGTTTTTGCGAAAATCGTTCAGTTTTAGCCAATCAATTCAACCCCGCCCTTCTTGAGTGTCACCTTGTGTTCTAACAAGTGGTATCAGAGCAGGATATTCTCGAAAGGCTCATCCCTAGAGAATAGAAATCATGAATATGCAAGATGACTCTCGAGATAGACACACCAAGTGCCTGATTTTCAACGGAAAAGACTACGGATGGTGGAAAGCTAGGATGAGGATCTACATCCAAGGATCGGATTATGAATGCTGGAAAGTTATTAGAAAAGGACCAATCCTTATCCAAGGAAAAGACGCTGAAGGAAAGATGGTCGACAAGGATGAAGATGACTACAATTCGGTCGACTATGCAAAAGCCGAAAAGAACTACAAAGCAATGAGTATTCTCCAATATGGAATTGGACCTGATGAATACTCAAGGATTTCCGCTTGCACTACAGCAAAAGAAATATGGGACACGCTGGAGTTGGCCCACGAAGGTACGAATGAGGTAAAACAATCTAGAATAGATTTGCTTGTCCAACAATATGAATTATTTACTATGAATAAGGATGAATCTATTAAAGAGATGTTCACTAGATTTACAATAATCACTAATGAATTACGATCTCTAGGCAAAACATATACTTCTGAAGATTTAGTGAGAAAGGTGCTAAGAAGTTCAACAAATCGATGGCTCCCAAAAATAACCGCTATTCAAGAAGCTAAAGATTTGACTAAGCTTTCACTAGAACAACTTGTTGGTTCATTAATGACTCATGAACTTGTCTTAGATTCTAAAACTAATGAACCAAAAAGTAAAGGTATAGCCTTGAGAACTGAATTGGAAATTGAAAATAGTGATAGTGATGATGATATTGATGATGATATTGATGTTCTTACTAGGAGATTTAAAAATTTTCTCAAAAAGAACAAAAACAAAAATCCTAGAAAAGATGAAAATTTCAAAGGTAAGAGCACTACCTCTAACTTTAAGAAAAGTGCTACTAATTCGGGTTGTTTCAAGTGTGGAGAGTTAAATCACATGATTAAAGAATGTCCCTTATGGGATGATGAGAAGCCCAAAGAAAGAAGGGAGCAATCCAAGAAAGAATTCAAAAAGGCTATGATAGCTGCCGTTTGGGAGACTTGGATTCTGATGAAAAACAGTCAGAGGCACAGTGCCATGAAGAAAAATTATGTCTGAATGCTGTACAGACATCACAGAGAAGGGCACAGTGCCAGAACGACTCTCACTTGTGTCTAATGGCGAAAAGTTCAAACTCCCAAGATGAAACTGAAGACAATGAGGTAAGTCTTCTTTCTCTAAAACCTTCAATACATCGTCTTTCAAAAAACCAACTTGTTACTTTGCTTGGAAATATCATTGATGATTGTCAAGAGATGAATGATGATTTTTCAATCATGAAAAAGGAAGTAAAAAATTTAACTAAGCAAAATATTAGGTTGGAATTGGAATATAAGGATTTATTAAAGGACTGTAAAGAACTGATGAAAAAGAATGATGAACTGGTAAAAACTGTCGAAGAAATAAATGTTGAGTTAAGTGCCTTAAGGTACGAAAAGTGTCTCACAAAAGAAGTCGTTGATAACACTGTGCCGTACACTGAGCTAGAAGAGAAAAATTCGAATCTTGAAAAACAAATTGGATCTTTAAAACTTGAGTTAATTAAAGTGAAAGAGTCTAGACAAAGATCCAAAATTGTTCCACTTATGATGCCTCATGATGCTAAGTTAAGTGACGAACTTGATAAAGCTAAAAGAGATTTGGAAATTTCAAGAAAAAGAAATAGCGATCTAAACACTTCTGTTGAATTCTTAGAATCACAATTGACTATTGCTCGGAAAATGTATGAAAAATGGTTAGATGGTCAAAAAGCCTTAGACTATATCTCTAGTACAACTAGCAATCGAAACGGAATTGGTTTAGGATATACGGACCCGGAGGCACGGTGTACAAAGGCACGGTGCCAAAAATTTTGAAAGAGACTTTCCTAAAAGAAAATATGTCGATCTACCTGAATATTTGATTTGCAACTTCTGTGGAAAGAATGGACATCTTATGGATAATTGTAATGTCAAGAAAAATAGTGTTGCGAAAAATGTAAAGTATGTAACTCAAATATGGGTTAGAAAAGACTTATTAGAAGCTCAACGAAAGAAAAAGGGACCCAAACAGATTTGGGTTCCTAAAATTAACAAGTGATCTTTTTGCAGGCAAACGTGAGAGGACGCAGCCTATGGTATCTCGACAACGGCTGCTCAAGACATATGACTAGTGATAAATCTCAATTCCTCTCACTAGTAGCCTATCATGGAGGGTGTGTTACATTTGGCGACAACAAAAAGGGAGAAATATTTGGTATTGATAAACGTCGGCAAATCCCTAACACACTCCATAGAGAACGTGATGTTGGTAAGTGGTTTAAAAAAAAAAAAAAAAAAAATTTGTTAAGCATATCCCAATTGTGTGATCAAGGTAATTATGTTGAAATTCATGCATGAATATTTTACAAGATAATTTGTGGCTTTGGGATTAATTTCTAGAAATTGGTTGAGTATTATGCTTGTTGTCCTCCTTTAAATATGTTAATTGGAGTAGGATTGCATGTCTTCTTGAAACATTGTGAGTAAAGGTCTACTTGATATAAAGAAGGACTCGTAATGGTCTAATGATGCTGTCCTAATGTCATGATCCTAAGTTGCCGAACTAATAAGCTATATGATCCTAAGTTGCTGAATTTTTGAGCTATGAAATGCATATACTTTCTCCTATAGCAAGCTTGATCTTTAGCCCAATATTCTGATTTTCTATTCACGAGTTTGATATTTGTGCCTTATTATTTCTTTCTTTCATATGTCCCACCTTATCTTTAATTCTCTATTATTATCCTTCTTTTCCCCACCCATTGCTCCAAAGTTCAACAAGTGCTTTTAATCTTGATTCATGATAATCTATGGGGAAATAACTTTTTGATAATTTGATGGAAGAAAAAGACGCATCAGTTAAGGGGAGCATGAAAAGGTTGGAATGAAACTCAAATACGTGAAAGAATGAACAATACTGATTTACACTGTGCAAGGCACAGTGCCAGGAGATGTATCAAAAAAACAATGAGGTTCGAATTAAGTTATTATCTTTGATCTCTTATTGGTTGACTCTAGTAATATTGTATGGTCTGCTTCTCATTCATTAAAAAAAGAAAAAAGAAAAGAAAAAATAAAAGAAAAGAAAAGGAGAGTAAGACATTTATTTTAGATAAGTCCTAGAGTTCAATTCAAATGTGAAGAACATTATCAAAGCTTTGAAGATCATCATTTTGGATTTCAGTATATCCGAAGATTAGTTATATTTGAAAGGGAATAGATTGTTCAGTGGCACAGTGCCACACACAGTGCCACAGTGAAGAAAGTCTTATGATGTTTATTTGCGGAAGTTGAAAATATGAAAAAAAGGGTTTAAGCACTTGTTGAGTCAATTGCCATTTCAAATATTCAAGCTTGCATTACCTACATTCATCTTACATTCTTAGCCATCAACCATGATCCTTCATGATTATTACTTGCTTCATAAATTCGGATTGTGAGTTGGGTTATATTTTTGCTTAATGACTTCGGATTGTGAGTTGGATTATGACATAGCACCAGCATCCTTAGTATTTATTGCTTGAGCTACTTGCATTATTTTGCTGACTATAATATCTCACTTTGTCTCGCTAAACATGTTGATGCTTTCCTTTTTTATAATGTCAAAAGGGGGAAGATGGTATAATACTTAGACTAATGAATAATTGGTTATCTTGGTTACCATGTTACTTGTGAATGATGTTATGCTATTTTCCCTTATGTGATTAATGGTGGATATTTTGAGGGGGAAACAGTGATTACTTAATAATATTATATTGAGTGTTTGTCATCATCAAAAAGGGGGAATTTGTTGTGCATGTGCATGTTAAGTTTTGATGATGAAAAATAATATAATATGTTATAGTATGAAAGTTTGTGACAGATGGTTAAGAAATGAATAAATAAATGAAGACTTTGAAGAAGTGAAGAATCAAGATTGAAGTCCAAGTTTATATTGAATTCCAAGTTTAGTTACTATATGCAAAATGTAATATGTTAGAACTCGATGATATATTATGTGTCAAATAAAGAAATATAAAATTAGGATAATTATTATTTTCTTAGAGTTAAGGGAATAAATAATTATGTTAATTTTATATATCTATATAAAAAGGAAGTTTAGTTTAAAATAAAAAAGGAGATGGGTATAATACTTAGACTAATGAATAATTGGTTATCTTGGTTACCATGTTACTTGTGAATGATGTTATGCTATTTTCCCTTATGTGATTAATGGTGCATATTTTGAGGGGGAAACAGTCATTACTTAATAATATTATATTGAGTGTTTGTCATCATCAAAAAGGGGGAATTTGTTGTGCATGTGCATGTTAAGTTTTGATGATGAAAAATAATATAATATGTTATAGTATGAAAGTTTGTGACAGATGGTTAAGAAAGGAATAAATAAATGAAGACTTTGAAGAAGTGAAGAATCAAGATTGAAGTCCAAGTTTATATTGAATTCCAAGTTTAGTTACTATATGCAAAATGTAATATGCTAGAACTCGATGATATATTATGTGCCAAATAAAGAAATATAAAATTAGGATAATTATTATTTTCTTAGAGTTAAGGGAATAAATAATTATGTTAATTTTATATATCTATATAAAAAGGAAGTTTAGTTTTAAAATAAAAAAGGATTTTATAAAAACTGATTTCGATAAAACGTTTTGTATATAAAAGATAAAAGTTTTTTTTCGAAAAAAAATCACAAAACGTTTTTAAAGAATTTTGTTCAAAGATAGAAAAACTGATTTTTCAATATGATAAAGTTTGTTTAATAAAAAAACTGATTTAAGAGTTGATCTAGTTAATATAAGATATGGAGAAATCCTTATCCTATAAGGAAAAGGAAAATCAGTTTTTTTAAAAGATAAAATTGGTTTTTGAATAGGAAAAGAATTTTATCCCTTTATTTTAGGAATAAAAATTGTTCAAAAGATAATATATCTTGGAGAAGGATTTTTATTCGGTTCACCAAGATATATAAGGGATTGCAACTCGGTTTTATAACTCACGTTTTCAGAGAGAAAAAATCGGAGATATTAAGAGAAAAAAACAGGTTTCCTAAGCGCAGAGTATAGCGCGAGTTCTAGTCGGATTAGGAAACTAAACAACGTTTGTAATTGTCCTCTATTTGCTTGAATAAGAAGCACGTCTTTGATGAATCTTTCTTTCTGTAATTCTTATATCATAGGAGAGTAGCAACACTTAGGGTTAAGTGTTCGGGAGCACTACTAGAGTTAGTAGTGGGGGAATCAAATTGTATCAAGAGTTTGGTATTTTACGATTCAAATAATAAAAGAGTAGTTTGTGTGGACGTAGATCTCAGAGGTGAGATTGAACCACGTTAAATTCCTGTATCTTATTATTTGATTTTATTGTTTTATTGTTTGATACAATTTCGTTCGAGCAAAAACATCAATCGGAGAATTTACGAGTGAATAACACAGTCTGCACGACAATCGTGCCATAAGAAATGTTTTGCGAAAATCGTTCGTTTTAGCCCAATCAATTCAACCCCGCCCTTCTGAAGTGTCACCTTGTGTTCCAACAGATAGGCGATTCATAAATACTTGATAACAATAATTGCAATTTAATCAAGAACAAATATATCTCACAAACGTATTACAGGGCATCAATCTAATAAGATAGGCGATTCATAATTACAGAGCATAAGAAACTAAGGACTCATAATACAAAGAAAAGGAAAGAAAGAAAAAGGAAAACTCAATGAAGTTCCATAGATTCGCATCTGCATTTCCAGCATCAGTTGCAACTCGAGTTCCATCTCTGCCTTGGACTGTGATATATGAACTACGACTCCAAACCCTTGAGGGTTGGGAGGGATAAAAAGCTCTCTAAGATGACCTAATTTGTGGCGTAATATTGGCAGCCAAGAAAAGTAGAATGCTTGGAGATTAAAGAAGTATAAAAGATAAGATTTAGGAACTATTATCTTTCCTTATCTTTATCCCTATACCAAATTTATTCCCTTATCATTAATTAATATCTTTTCTTCCCGTTGTAAAATCGTGTGAATTATTCCTTGTTTATGGTCGATTTTTTTGTACTGGTCTAGACGACTTTTCTGTTCGACAGATCATTTGGACTAGAGAATAGCATCAGATGGTCTGGACTGAGCTAACTACTTTGCTATGATTATGGGAGACTTAGTCAGCAATGTTTATAACGTTGAGGCAATGGACTGTAGTTTGAACAAGTCAAAGGTTGTTGCATAGACTTAAGCGGAATATGCCAAGATCGTCGCCTATGTATTTATGAACTGCTTGGACGTGTTTGACGACATATAAATAAGAAGATTGGACTTAGAAGTACACATCAAGCTCACACATAACTCCCAAGCAAACTCATAGCATCCATTACTGATTATTTTCCTATTATCATCATTATTCAAGTATTGTTATTCATTTCATTATATACAAATATTGTACTTAGTTATTTTCACAAGTTGTATTGACTGTCGTCCTCCATTGGCGACAGTTGCATCTAGTGGATTGGTGGACTCATAGCCACCCGTGGTATTTTACCCATCTTCATTTGGGTTTTTCCGCGTCAACATCTCCTTAAGTCACTTTTCCTGAATTCCCCTTTTTAGTTTATCTCATCGCGACGAATTAATATAGTTGTTCACGTCTCAATAATTTGCATAGTCCTTAAGTGAATTTTCACCTTAACGATGTGGCACCCACCGTGGGGCCCAAAGCTCAATCATACACCCTTTTCCAATACCAGCAACATGGCCACACCAATTGGGGGTGTGCAATAAGATCTGATTCGATCCGAAATTTCAGGTATCTGATCTGATTTTTGGTTTTCGGATATTTCAGATACGGATCAAATTTTTTTGCATTTCAGACATCCAAATATCCGATTTTAAATTTCTTTTTTAAATGAAACATGCCAATGGGTTTTAATCTTTAGAGTTTACTAATAACCTTTTGGTTCGGGAAACCCTAACTCTCTCTCCTCACGCACTCACACTCATTCTTTCACTTCACGACTGTTATGGTCTTCTAAACAAGCCAGAGCACCGGAGTTTGAGGTCTTCAAAATGGAACGAACAACGGGAAAGTTCACCGGTCATTTATTTGTTCATCTCTTTGTTCAGTTCTTCAACACAAGTTCAAGAAATTTGAAATTCGAAATTTTTGATTTTTTTTGCCTAATAGGATATGATAACTGCTCTTTGGATATCAGAAGTAGATGAATTTATAAAGACTTATTTGGGTGCTAAGACTCTTTATGTTTATTTTTAAAGTGGTGCTTGGTTTTGGGAATGAATATATTGGGAGCACTGCAGTACTACACCATGTTGCGACTGTAAATTAGTAGGCTTGCATACATGGCAGTGACATATTTAAGGCCACAAATAATGAGGCAAAGTGGCAGCAGGTATATCATATATGGGCACTTGGACAACACTAAATAAATTATAAAAATAATAACTCAGATCAAATTTGGAATAATCGGATCCGATGTGAAATTTACTGATATCATAAGTTTTCTAATCGGATTTTTGGCAATCTGAAATTTCGAATCAGGTCGGATTCGATATCCGATAATGCACACACCTAGCACTAATGGGCACCAACGTGATGAAGAAGGTCTACGATCAAATGAAAGAAGAAATGGCCGAGATCAAGAAAGCCCCATGAATGTTTAACGTCTGAATTCACCACGTCGCAAGAGAAAGTCCTTAAACTTCAAGAAGAATTAGCCTAAACAAAAGCCTCCAAGGTGAAGCATCAATTCAATGTCAAACAAGTTCAATCCATGGCCACCTCACGGACTCTAAAAACGCCGACTCCGAAGACGACGAAGATCCTGATCAAGACGACAAAGACGAAGAACAACGAGAGGGACCTGAAAAGACTCCTTAAAATGATGGACACCCCATGGCGAAGCGGATGGCGATAATCGAAAAGCAGAATCGTCGGACGATGAGATTTCTCAACTTTTTTTACTCTAGTCAACAAGTTCTACTACATGTTCGAAGGAAGTCACAGTCTTGGGAAGCAAACAAGTGATTTGTAGGGTCGCAGAATAAGCGAGTCAGACCGTGATTACTACAATCGCTTCAACAAAGAGGTCATCGGCATCAAGGATTTCGATACGAAGACTGCAATTGAAAATTTTAGGAAAGGTCTCGTCCTCCGGTCTAAATTGTAAAATTGTCTCACAAAATACCCTTGCACGACCTTTGAAGAACTGAAGTCTAGAATACTATCAAAGATGCGGTTAGAAGAAGATGATGCCATTCTCAACACAAATTCCACTCGTCATGTGTAAGAGGGTTTAAGCGACCACAAAGATTTCATCCCTAAAAGGCAGAACATGAGTCTCATCCCTACAGTCGTCCAAACCAGGTACATAATGTTAATGACGTGTAGAAAAGTGCAGGTACATACACGCAAGCCGACAGTTTCCTGACATCGACTCATATGGATTCTTTGTCGATGTCGGTGGCGTCGTTAATGCTCTAAAGAGGATTGGTGCTCCCATTCACTGGCTCTTGGCATCAGCCGAATAACATCTTAGATTGTTGTACCACCCACAAGAAACTCCCTGTTATCTCATCCTTGAGGAAAGCAAATCCTTCATGGAAATTTTGGCCAATTGGTGATACACCAATCACTTCGAAAAGCGGCATCTCAAACCGATTTGTCTTGTAGGTTGCATCTAGTATTAATACATAAGAAAATAAATGCAGTAGATCGGTAGTTTTCGGGTGTGCAAAAAGTACATCACTTAACACATGTGTGCCTTCCTCCCTCCTATGCCACTGAAATAATTATAATCTTTTAGCATCTTGAAAAAGAATTGCATCAGTGAAAGAGAACCCATCGTTTTCCTCTTCAGTTTCTGCAAAGCATTGTTTATGTGTTCAATTGAGCTGTTATTTTTTGGGTTATCTTTCTTCAATATGTTGAGTATTTGCTTGGTTTTCATATTAGATAGACGATACGTGCCAATTTTTGCAACTTCTTCTTTCATCATTTTCGAAATCAAGTGTCACTTATTATATTTACCAACTCTGTGGTTATGTTTGCTCCTCCATTTATTCATAAAACCTTCCAAACACCTTCCTTTAATTCAGCTCCCACAACTTGAAAAGGACAATACTTTTTTTTCCCTGAACCTTTCCTCCTACTACTATTCTCTTTCAAAGAAATGAATTTTCTATAAGGACCGCCCCTTTCACATCTCAAATACACACGATTATGAAAAGGAATCTGCACATAAAACCAAATCTTACTCTTTGCCAATTTCTCTTACCCATTCCTCCAACTCTTGACGATTCTTAAAACTTTGATCGGTTTTGAAATAGTGACTAGTGTCTGGACTCTCGTCTCCGCTGCTATCCTGATTAAACATATAAAAATGATTCAACACATAATAATAATTACAAGAAGGAAAGTTAAGGCACCATGAATTACAAGACTAGATATATGAATTACAATACTACATTATTGATAGAATATAAATATAGTTAGGATATATTTTGTTCATAGAATTATACTTTGGATAGGTTTCCTAATCATAATAGGACTATCCTATGATGTATCACTATAAATTTTGATCAATGGTAATCACTCCAGTTGAGGAGTTTTCCCAAATCTAGCATGGTATCAAGAGCGTAGGTTTAGTTATCCTCCCTACAAAATTTTGTCCGGCATCCTTGGACCTCACGTCCATTTTTTTTCAAGCACAAATTTTTTAATTTTTCTTCCTACTTTCGTTGACCTCTCATCCAAATTTTGTTGCAGTGAGTTTTGATTTGCCGGCCTATTATTCTATTCAAGTGATTCCTTCTACACTCGTTTATTCTTACCGTGGGCACCACCTTCATTATTTTGTGCGCCTATTGCTTCCGCTAACATGGCACCGTCTAAAAACGACCCAACCGCAAAAAACGACACCCCTACCACTGAATTTCACCCTTCCCTCTCGATTACAAACATTAAAAATTGTATCCTTTGAATCTTGATCGCCAGAAAGTTCAGTATTCGAATTGGGTTGAGTTGTTTGAGTGTTACCCCCTCGCCTCTAATGTTTTAGATCACATAAATTCAGGAACCAAACGCCCTTCTGACATATCTGATGCATTATGGTTGTGTCTTGATTATATTGTTAAACAATGGATTTATGGTACTATTTCCTCTGATCTACTACAGACAGTTCTTTGCCGTGGGGATTTCGCACAAGCTCTTTGGGACAAATTGAAGGCTATTTTTCAGAATAATAAACATACTCGTGCTGTCTATCTTGAAAATCAATTTAATTCCCTTCACTTGTCTAATTTTTCTGACGTATCGTCCTATTGCACGAAATTAAAGCCTTTGAAAGATCAACTTGCCAATCTTGATCAACCAGTTTCGGAGAAAAAATTGGTTCTTCGACTTGTTTCTGGTCTTAATGGTACTGATTTTGATGTTGTGGCTACGATGATCCAACAGACGGAGCCCTTACCTTCTTTTAAATCTGCTCGTTTGCGGCTTTTGCTGGAAGGATCTCGGAGAGCCAAAGATTTGGCTCCCACGCCATCCTCCTTCGTCGCTCAAGGCCCTCCCACCGCCACATCCACCGCACCCACGCCGCAGCAACCACCGCAATCCAACCAGCGTGGTGGTGGCGGTCGTGGCCGCGGCAGGGGGTCGCCGAGACCGTGGCCGTGGCCGCGGTGCCCAACAGCAGCACCCTCACGCTGCTGGCCAACAGCCCTCGCAGACATCGAACACTGCCCAGCCTTCATGGGCCGGCCCAGCTGCACCGCAACCTCCTGCACCAGCATGGGGTTGGGCTCCATGCCCAGCACCGTATCCTCAGTATTATCGGGCCCCTGCCCCAGCCCATTACGCTCCAGGCCCAGGTCCGCGCTACAGCTAACCCGCGTCACATGCCCAGTTCGCCCACTATGGGTTACAGGCCCATTATGCTGCCCCACCTCCTTATTATGACTATGGGGTACTTATGACTCCCACTGAGTTAGGGAATGCGTTTTCCACAATGACTCTTCCTCAGGATAACTCGTGGTACATGGATTCGGGCGCCACTTCTTATATGACCAACTCATCAGGTACTCTTATGCCCTTGTTTAATTTAAGCACTACTAATCATATTTTAGTTGGTAATGGTCATCGCATTCCTGTTCATGGTTATGGTCACACCTCCCTCCTGACTCTGCACCATCCTTTAGCCCTTCGTGATGTCCTCTTTGCCCCACAAATTATCAAAAATTTAACCTCTGTCCGAAAATTTACAACTGATAATCATGTCTCTATTGAATTTGGTCCTTATGGTTTTTCTGTGAAGGACCTTCGCACGGGGAATATAATAGCGAGATGCAATAGTTCGGGGGAGTTATATCCGGTGACCGATCAACCTTCTACGTGTCTTGCCACCGCCCTCACGGCCACATCATCCACTACCTGGCATGATCGCCTAGGACATCCAGAATCCCAAGTTTTAAGCTTTCTTAGGGGTAGAGATTTAATTTCTTATAATAAGGAACCTTACTCCGATTTTTGCAATTCTTGTCAAGTAGGCAAACATCTTCGATTATCGTTTCATCAATCTGATAGTACTACTCATTCTGCTTTTGATATTATTCATGCTTATTTATGGACCTCTCCTATCCGTAGTTCTCAAGGTCATAAATATTATTTAGTGCTATTGGATGATTTTACTCATTATGTGTGGACCATTCCCCTGAAATTTAAATATGAGGTATATCAAAAATTCCTTCATTTTCGCCAATATGTCCAAACATAATTTGAACGCCCTATTAAAGCTTTTCAGTGTGATCACGGTAGGGAATTTGATAATACCCCGTTTAAATTATTTTGTGTCCAAAATGGCATCATTTTTCGCTTCTCTTGCCCTCACACTTCTTCCCAAAATGGCAAAGCTGAACGAATGCTTAAGACTTTGAATAACATGTCTCGTACTCTTTTATGTCATGCCTATGTTCCTCCTCACTATTGGGTAGAATCTCTTGAAACGGCCACCTATCTTGTCAATCTCTTGCCCACTAAGACACGACATAATCTCCCTCTTGCTGAAATATTGTTTCACATTACCCCCTCTTATGACCATATACGGATTTTTGGGTGTCTTTGCTTTCCCAATTTAACAGCTACCACTCCTCACAAATTAGCTCCCCGATCTACTCCTTGTGTCTTCTTAGGCTACCCCTCACATCATAGAGGCTATCGGTGTCTAGATCTTGCCACAAATAAAATCATCATTTCTCGTCATGTAACCTTTGATGAGAATACTTTTCCCTTTACTAATTTGAGAAAATTCCAGCCTACTGAGTATAACTTCTTAGATGATTCTGGGCCTAGCCCTTCACTTTTCCCTTTGTGGAATTCTCCTCCCCACATTGTTGGCCCAGACTCACGCCCACCCCCTCCACACAACAATTCGGCCCAACATACCCGTCTCATGCGCGCTGCACCTGGCCCAAACCCCCCATTGCCGCACGTCCCTCAGTAGGCCCAAACCCAGCCCCATATCCTCCTACACGTGTCGGCCCAGACGCGGCCCGATTTCTCCACTCCTACCCGCGTTGTGCGCACCCAGGCCCAAGGGGTTATTCAACCTCGCCTGCAGCCCCACCCCCTCCGTGGGCTCCCCGCCATTCTCGCCCACGCGGCCCCTCGCCCTCCCCTCACACCATGACCACCGTGTCTAAGGCCGGCATCACCCGCCCAAATCCCAAATATAACCTAAGTTCAATTGTTCAATCCCCTAATATTCATCGCTCTCCTCTTCCTAAATCTCACAAAAATGCTTTGCTTGACCCGAATTGGAATGCTGCTATGCATGATGAATATGGTGCATTAATTAATACAGGGACATGGGAATTAGTACCTAGGCCTATGGGGGTGAATATTGTAAATTGCATGTGGATTTATACTCACAAAGAAAATGATAAAGGTGACCTTCAAAGGCACAAAGCTCGTCTTGTTTGTGATAGCAGGTCTCAAGAGGTTGGTGTGGACTGTGATGAAACTTTTAGTCCAGTTGTTCGTCCTGCTACTATTCGTACAGTGTTGGGGTTAGCTATGGCTCGCAACTGGTCTATTCATCAACTTGATGTAAAAATGTCTTCTTACATGGTGACTTACAAGAGACAATGTATATGCATCAACCCCCGGGCTTGTTGATAAACAATTTCCTCATTATGTTTGTCGCCTTCGTAAGGCTCTCTATGGCCTCAAACAAGCTCCCCGAGCTTGGTATCATCGTTTTGCGCATTTTCTTCTTCAGATGGGATTTGTTGTTGCTCAGAGTGACAACTCTTTATTCACTTTTCGACAGGGTAACGATATGGCATATCTTCTTCTCTATGTTGATGATATTATTTTATGCACCTCTTCTGTTGCTTTGCGGAACTGTATCATTGCTCACTTGAAATCTGAATTTCCTATGTTCGTTTGATTTGGGGCCACTCAGTTATTTTTTGGGTATTTCAGTTACTCGTACACCTTCCTACATGCTTCTTTCTCAGAAAAAGTATGCACAAGATATATTGGAGCGCACAGGTATGGGGACATGTAAGCCTGCAATGACTCCTGTTGACACTAACTCTAGGCTTAGTGCAGATTCGGGTCCTCCTGTAGCAGATCCGACTCATTATCGCAGTTTAGCAGGCGCTTTGCAATATCTCACTCTTACTCGTCCTGATATTGCTTATGCCGTTCAGCAGGTATGCCTTTTTATGCATGATCCCCGGGAGACTCATTATAATGCATTAAAGCGCATCCTGCGTTATATTCAGGGAACCATTGATCATGGATTATATTTATATCCTACTACTCAGTTGCGTTTGATCACTTATACTGATGCTGATTGGGGCGGGTGTCCTGACACTCGTCGCTCTACTTCTGGTTATTGTTGTTTTCTCGGTGATAACCTGATTTCTTGGCAGTCTAAGCATCAGCCTACTCTTTCTAGATCAAGTGCTGAGGCCGAATATTGAGGCGTTGCAAATGTTGTCGCAGAAGCTTGTTGGTTACGTAATCTTCTTTTGGAGTCATATTGTCCTCTCCGACAATCTACTATTGTTTATTGTGATAATGTCAGTGCTATTTATTTATCTCGCTACCCAGTACAACACCAACGCACCAAATATGTTGAGATGGATATTCATTTTGTTCGGGAAAAGATTGTGTTGGGTCAGGTACGCATGTTGCATGTTCCTACTCGATATCAGTTTGCCGACATTTTTACTAAAGGTCTTCCGCGGCAGTTATTCTTGGAGTTTAAGTCCAGTCTCAGCGTTCGCTCTCCTCCCGCTCCGACTGTGGGGGTGTGATAGAATATAAATATAGTTAGGATATATTTTGTTCATGGAATTATACTTTGGATAGGTTTCCTAATCATAATAGGACTATCCTATGATGTATCACTATAAATATTGATCAATGGTAATCACTCCAGTTGAGGAGTTTTCCCAAATCTAGCAATTATTACTCATGAAGATTTATATTGTTGTATACTTGGTGATGGTGAATCTGCTCTTCTCTATAAGTATGTGCAAGATTGAACATTATAATAGGATTTAAAACTAACCTTGAACATTATAGTAGGAATCAATATTAATGTGAACATGGAATAATAATTTAGAGTGTTTATCTGAAATTTTGTCACACTAAAGCATATCATGATCATTACTAATAGAACCCCAGCTAATGGAATTATATCTCATTTTAATCATCAAGATTTTCCATTAAATAAACATGAATTAAGTTTAGGCATCCTCCTAAAAAAAACTGCAATCAAAGTGACTGGGATTACAATTATGCATTATCAAAACTTGATCAAAACATGATATGAAGTTCTTGAAATATAACATGATCATATTCATACTACAGATTGGTGATATGACTCCCCTACGAGGGGGTTATCTATGATAAATGACCCCCCTCGTAAGGGAGCCATGTTGACAAATGACCCCTCGTAGGGGAGTTATGTATGACAGATGACTCCCCAACTAGGAAAAAAAAAAGATGACCTCCTAGTATACTTTGAATAATCTGACAATAAATTTGAAGTTACACAAATGAGTACTCACCAAAGTGTTATTATTGTTGTTTATTAAAGTGACTTCTATAGTTGAATCCTGATTATAATAAAAGATCAGTGCTAAGAGTACTAATGTGGTAGACGAAAAAGTATTTGTGGTGAGTGGAATTATATTCTAATATTTAGTTTTTGGAGAGTAATAGTTGTGGAATTATATTCTGAAATTTAACTTATAGTAACTAATATAAAGGATACTTTTCTTTTATGAATATCTATTAAACTAGATAATACTAATGTAAAGAATAATATAATTTTTTTTTCAATTTTCAGATTTTGTATAATTCCGTCAAAAAAGCATACCTCTAATAATAATAAGAAAATTAGGTGGTCATGGAGAAAAAGGAAAAATAGAAAAATGAAATAAAAAAAGAAGAAAAATAAGAGAAAATAAAAAAAATAGAAAAAAAAGAAAAAATAAATAGATTAGAGAACGAGAAGAAAGAAAAGAAACGCGAGGGAGAAGAAGTGTGGTGGTTGGTGACGGGGGATAACAGTGGTTGGCGAGGAAGTATAGTGGTGGTTCTTTGGGACGAAGTTGGGGCGCAAAGGAGTAGAGGAAGAAAGGGTGAAAAGAGAAGGTTAGGAAAGAGGAGGAGGGGACTGTGCATAAGGACTGATCTAGGATTTCAATCCTGGGGGGCCCATAAATAATCGATCCAATTAGGGTTGGCAATGATGCGAGTCGATTTATATTTGTTGGTTTTAAGCATTTTACTTATGGTCGTAATTGATAATTAAGTTTTTGAGTTTGTGACGAGTTTGAGCATTTTACTTTATAGATTGCAATTTAACATATATATTATATATATATATATATATATATATATATATATATATATATATATATATATATATATATATGTATGAGAACAACAATATATGTGATAATGAACTTGAACCATTGGATTACTTGAATCTAACGACTCATATTCCACCTGTGTCATTAAAGTGCTCCATCCTTTTCCTTTCCTCGACCTATTCCAAATTTACAAGTTGCAACTATTTTCAACCTCCATCGGCGGCCGAGAAAGTATTCTCCCATACCCGGGATGGGGCATCGGTTGCCCCTACCGGGTCATTTTCGTAATTTCGCCACACAAAACAATTCAAGAGGCAAACGAAATAAAGTTTCTTCTCCCTTTGAAAGTCATATCTCACTTTCTTCTCACATTCTCTCTCAATTTCTTCTCACATTCACCTGAAATTGGCATGAGGTTGTCAAAAATTTATTAAATTGTTATGCTTTTCATTTACTAACCTTCGTAATTGAAAGTTTCATCTATATTTTTCTGAATGTTGTTGTCTTACAATTATAGTTTTTTTTTTGTTTTTTTTTTCGGCAGCAGCTCCGCATTTCGTTGATGTTGGGCTTGATGATGTTGGATGATTTTGGTTCGCTCGTAGTAAACTTCATTTTGTTGATTATTGCGAACTCAAGAAGACATTCAAAATCTTCCGATCGACATCGCATTCTCCCGTCTAGGAGGTTGGTTAATTAATCTATTCAATTGAATTTCGTTGATTTTAGTGCTTAATTTCACCTTTGATTTTCTGAAAATTGAAGAATGGCTGGTTGATCGGAAGAGAATTCCTGCAGATTAGAGAAAACGATTAACTGCAATCAGACCTAAAATTTCATCCGCCTTTGCATCGCTTCCACAGGATGCTGATCGTTACTTCCTTACTCTCGATTCTGAAGGTTTAAAGATTAATTAAGTTTTGTTGCTAATATTACTGCTTTTCTTTCATAAATCTGAATCCGTAGTATTTGTAGTGAAT
The DNA here is from genome assembly GCA_947646795.1 of Beta lomatogona. Taxonomy (NCBI): domain Eukaryota; kingdom Viridiplantae; phylum Streptophyta; class Magnoliopsida; order Caryophyllales; family Amaranthaceae; genus Beta; species Beta lomatogona. Next base: position 639,008 of record CANSNZ010001095.1, read on the forward strand.
ATTGATTGATTATTTCTCGTCAATTTGGTGTTGTTTTTACGGTCCATGATAATTTGCTTTGAAGACTGTTAATTTATCAAATTCTTATGATTAATTAAACTGAATTTTCTCATTTGCTCTCATAATTCTAACTTGGTTACTTTTCGGTGTCTCATTTTGCTTTCCATGAATGCTTAATCTTTTTATGGGTCTATGCAAAATGGTACATTTTCTGGATGATCTTCTATGAGTTTTTAGTGGGTGGTTGCTGGTTTGTTTTGGTAGCAAGATAAATGATGGGATTCTGAGGCCCTTCAGTTAAAGCGATTTTTCGAGTCTTTTAAGGCTTAGGACATCAAGTTATGTTTTGAATAAGCAACAGAGAACTATGAGCTTCCCGTAACATATGGGTATTTGAAATTTTGGAAAAACTTTATCACCGAAAGACTGATTTCTTTTGCCGTAGTATTATGATTTACTGGGGTAATATCAAAAGTTAACACAAGTGATAGCATTCTCCAAGTGTAGAAATTATGTGTAATACACTAATATTTTATATTTCCAGGATGGTGTTTGTCTTAATCACGTTTGGGCAATGTTATGAGGTCAGGGCAGTAGGTCTCGTGGTCTTGCTTAAGTCAAATTTGACAATACCTTGTTAAATTACTGAAAATTTGATGTGCAACTCTTATTCATTGTTAACTTAGATAATGATGATGGACTTTAAAGAGTAGATGATATGAATTTGGCTATTGTCAAAGCTGTTGGCTATCTCTTTGTGAAAGCTCACCTTGATATTGATTCTTCTGTTGAGGATAAGGTAGTCTTTTTAGTGTCAGCTTTGATCACTCCTATGGTTTGACACTTTGACTTGTGTCCAATTGATTCATTTGATTGTCATGCTAGCGTGTTTTTGCAAACATTCCACATTCACATGCTGCTAAATGTTTTAATTGGATTCTCTTGTTATGAGATGGTATCTTTGTGTTGTGTTGATACTTGGCCACTGTTATTTCTATGACCATTGCTTGTTGCCACATAAATCATTACTATTCTTTCGTACGAGATGTATGTTTGATCTTTGTGCTGTTGAAATAGTATCTAGAATATGTTATGGATACTGAAAAACTAAAATTCGACAGTTACTAGGGTAGTTGGTCGTTTTTTCAGCCTAGTAGAGAAGTTTTCTAGTTCAGTACTATGAATAAGGTAGCACTATGAGTATTATAGTATTATTGCACACCACAAGAACTCTAATTGTTTTCATGCATTGCCTGTTCTTATTAGATTAATTAAATCTTCGAATTAGTTTCTAAAAAACTAACTATGTTTTCCATTACATTACAAGAAGAATCAAATATACATACATATATATCTATCCAAATATAGAATATAAATCAAGTTAATAATTGATGTATAGAGCTTAAAATGCTATTTATTTGGTCTCCCTGCTTAAACTGCTATACTATGAGTCTATGAGCGTTGTGTTGGTGAGTGTGGGAGGTTATCTAAGTCTCTCTCAAGTTTATCATTTCTTCTTTTATTTGCAGGGATAAAGCTATGTGTAAGAAAAACAAATGTGAAGGATGAAAGTCATTCAAATGAAGTTGGAATGAATGAGTAGTTAAGGTCCAAACCAAAATAAAGGCTATAAGTAGCAGGTTGCAAGATGGTGAAGAAATCAACTCCTTTGAACATTGCTTATGAGATATGAAATTGTCATTTTGAATAATGAGATGTTATTGTGAATTTTTTGTTTGTTTATCAGTTATTGAATTCATATGTTATCTTGCCTATAAATTCTTTTTTCCCCCACAAAGATCAATATGAGATTGTAGATTATTGGTTAGTGTATTCGAACCTCAAATGAGAAGTTTTGGGTTCGAGTCTTTCCACACACATTCTTATTGTACATGTGGCAGAATGACAATTCTTTGCTACATATATATATATATATATATATATATATATATATATATATATTAGTTTTCCATAACAAATGCACTCAATTGATGATTTTTGAAATTATATTTTCTTAAAATCTCCATCATGTAATTGAATCCATTTTTTATATTGTCTGACAATATATATATATATATATATATATATAGTCAATTAAACATAGAATAGCTTACATCACAAATTGGATGAGGTAATTGGGAATCATGCATAACTAAAATCAGAGATAATCAATATATTGAATTTTATCACAAATTCAATGAATCATATCATATTCTGAGTGACCCATATCACATTCTAAGTGAATCATCTCTATTATATAAGGCAACTCTAGTGAAGTTTGGTGTCCGCTTCAAATACCTTAAATGCCTTTATTTTCAAAAACATATCTTACAATTCAATGTTAATATGGACATCTTTTTATAGCTTGAAGCACGCATTGCGTGCATCTGAATCTAGTATCACTAATTGGAGGAGCTTTTATATAAAATTTAGTGAATCACAACATTATCATATTACAAATTCATGGATTCAAATCAAAATATGGTTGAATCTTATCACAAATTGAGTGAATCATATCTTATATTTAGTAAATCATATCACAAACTTAGGAATCCCTTACATATTTGGTAAATTACAAATTTAATTAAATGTATCATAAGTAAGGGTGCTTGTCAGTCGAGCCAAGCCCGAGCTCTTGATTTTGCGTGAATATTATTGTAAATTTATAGGATATGAATAATCCAGTTGTAGATATGATTGAACTGCCATATGATATGATTTCTTTAATTTAAAATCTGAAGTAATGCAAGCTTGTGTATTTGAAACCCATGTTTGTGTATTTGAAACCCATATTATTGTTAAATTAACCCTATTTGTGTGTTTGAAACCCATATTATTGTTAAATTAAATCAACCCTATTTGTGTGTTTGAAACTCATGTTATTGTTAAATCAACCCCTGTTTGTCAAAAAGTAAACATTTGATCTCTGTCATAAAGCAAAAAGTTGCATTAATTTGCATGTCCCATTCAGCTTTCCCCCCTCCCCAAAAAAGTACAATTGGTTATTGATAAGAACCCCTGTTTATTTATTTGAAACCCTGCTTATTGTTAAATCAACCCCTGTTTGTGTGTTTGAAACCCATGTTTTTGTTAAATCAACCCTTGTTTGTGTATGTAAATATGCGAAATTACACAATTACCCCCGTTAGCGGGCAAAGGTACCCCACTAACTATTAGCGTTTTATCACTCCTTAGTATTATTGACTATTATATAATGAACGAGATGATAGGGTGTGTAATAGTTTTATAACGAGATAACTCTTTAATTTGATAATGGTTACATTGACCGAGTTTAAATGTGACTATTACCGAAAAAACGACTTTGAATATGACTATTACCGAACAAACGAGTTTAGATGTCACTATTATCGAATTAATGAGTTTAATGTGACTATTGCCGAACAAACGAATTTAGATGTGAATATTACTGAGGAATTGAGTTCAAATGCGTCTATTATCGTCTGAACGAGTTTAAATGTGAATATTATCGAATGCACGATTAAGACAAGGTTGACTATTATCGAAAGTAGAACGATAAGGTTCACTTTAATAATATTATTTTTCAACATCATAAATTGTTGTTAAAATCATAATAGAAAATTAACATTATTTGTCATTGAAGAAGCTAATCATATCATAACATCAGTCAATCATATCTGAATGGGGAGAATTTGTGTCCTCATTTTAGGTTATCATATCAGAACATCAGTCCACCATGTCTTTTTAGAATAAAAATTCAGGGTTGACTATTGTTGAAGAGTTGAAAGGTTAGAATTCCACCCGAATAAACGAAGGAGATTGAACGAGTTTAAATGTGACTAAGCTAGTACCGAATGAACGAGTTTAGATGTCACTATTATCTAATTAATGAGTTTAATGTGACTATTACAGAACGAACGAGTTTAAATGTCACTATTATCGAATGAACTAGTTTAGATGTGACTATTATCGAATGAATGAGTTTAAATTTCATTAGTATCAATTGAACTTAACGAGTTTAAATGTGACTATTATCGAATGAACGAGTTTAGATGTGATTATTATCGAATGAACAAGATTAAATTTCACTAGTATCGATTGAACTTAACGAGTTTAAATGTGACTATTATCGAATGAACGAGTTTAGATGTGACTATTATCGAATGAATGAGTTTAAATTTCACTATTATTGATTGAATTGTGCATGTTAAAATGTGACTATTATCGAATGAACGAGTTTAAATGTCAATATTACCGAACAAACGAGATTAAATGTGAATATTACCGAAGGTTAAATGGGATTCCCGAGGTTCATATCAGGACAAAATAAATGTCCTTAACTCATATAAGAGTGAGGTGAAATTATGTCCATCATTGATTGAATCATATCAGAACATCATTCAATCATACTATGTTCTTACTTATTTTGAAACATTTATGATAATAAATCAACGTAAATATCACAAAAGTATAAGTAAGGTATTCGAATGATATAGGCAACTACACTATTCTATAGTATTAAAATTCGGCTCCAACTAAGTAATTATAGTTAATTGTGAATTTGTTTTGATATCATATGGTAGACCAATCATATCATAATGTGGCTTATTCACATCATATGTGATTTCAATTATATCAAACATTTCATACATCATATCAGTTTGACATAGAATAGTTTACAGTTTCGTAGGTGTATACTAATTAGTTTGACATCTCGAATCGAACTTAATTTTATGGGATATTATCTCAGATAACCCGGACTTATAGGCCTTTTTCCAATATAACCCCGACTTTGGCAGCCCTGTCTCCGATAACCCTGAACTTGGTCTTCATCTTCTTCCCATTGAATTTTACGCAAACCCACAACTCACCTCTTTGTCTTCATCTTCTTCCGTCCCATTGAATTTTTCGCAAATGTAATCAAAGTTTCTAGTCTCGTGGAGAGAGTTGAAGGGAAGAACACCAGCAATTTGCGCCGTCAATTCATTTGATTTCCAAGAACAAATCTCGAAAAGTGATGGAGAAAGTGGAAGAATTAACATTAAGAGTGTGTAATGTAACCAACTATTATGTTATTATTAATAACCCTTCAATTGAATTCATATCAGAGAGGGGTTAAATTATGTCCAAGATAGAGTAAATAATATCTTAACATAACTCAATGATATCATTTAAAAAACTATTTTTTCCAATGATAAGTCGTGAAAGGAGTAATATGATTATTCGAGTCATAAGCCGTGAAAGTACTAATATGATTATCACATAACTACAATTAAATGACTAAATGAAAAATTATCCCAGTACTCCAATTGTTATAAAAATTCCTAAGTCTAAGAATTATTACTACATTACTTTATTCCAATAATAAGTCGTGAAATGAGTTACATGATTATTCAAGTATTAATAGCCGTCCAAGGACTAATATGTTAATACTTAAGTCAATTGATTAATACATTACTGTATTCACTTTATTCCAATAATAAGCCTTGAAAGGAATAAGGAATTGGTATGTTAAGCCGTGAAAGACATGACTATGGTATTCGAATAAAGCTGTTATGAGATTAAGAGTAAGAGTGTTCCGACCAATTAATAGTATATGATGTTTAGGATATTATTAATAAAATTAGTCCAATTAATTGTATGGTTCCTTCTGATATGAAATATATTATGTATCCCAATTAATTTTTGGCTTCAACTAAGTAATTTATAGTTAATCATGAATTTGGTTTGATATCATATGTTGAGGTAATCATATCAAGTTGTGAGAAAATCATATCAACGGAACATAATTCATATCAAGTTGTGAGAAAATCATATCAACCGGAACAGAAATCATATCAAAGATTGAACCATAGCATAAGTTATTAATTTCATGTTAATTAAAAAAAATCATAACATAACGTATTATGCTACTATGTATAGTTTATTTGAGATTGTACTAGTTCCAAATAAATAGTTTTATATATGTTATATATATATATGGATTATTTAACTAGAATAATACAAAAAAAAATCAACCAACAGCCAATGTTATTATTTTGTGAAAATGCTTATAAATAACCCTTTGTGTGTATTTTTTTTTCATTCATGAAAATTCTTCTATATCAATTTTCTTTTTCTCTCCAAAACTATTTTATCCACTAAAAAAATTATCCACCTATTGTACTTTTAATGGATACAGAACAAAATTTTCGCACTATATATTCTCATGACATATTAAGTAATTAACGTTATAGAAAAAAAAACATAAAATAGATTAAATATAAAATAATATGTTAAACTTTTTGTAAAGAGTATGGAGAGAGTATGAGGAATAAAGTGTAAAACTGGAATGAGTCTGAAGTAAGTCTGAAGAATACAAAGTAGGTAAAAGTTAGTGGAAAGCTGATGTGGCATAGTCTGAAGGTTGGGATTGGGTCTGAGGGACAAACACGCCCTTAGTGGGCACCCCTGCCCACTAACAGCTTTATATTAATAGAATATTGTGGAAAGCATTAAAATAATATTAATCCAAAAAGTGAACCCATGTTTGTGTATTTGAAACCCATGTTTATGTATTTGAAACCCATGTTATTGTTAAATCAACCCCTGTTTGTGTGTTTGAAACCCATGTTATTGTTAAATTAACCAAACATGTGATCTCTGTCATAAAGCAAAAAGTTGCATTGATTTGCGTGTCCCAGTCAGTTTTTCCCCCCAAAAAGTACAATTGGCTATTGATAAGAATCCATGTTTATGTATTTGAAACCCTTGTTATTGTTAAATCAACCCATGTTTTTGTTAAATCAACCCCTGTTTGTGTATGTAAATATGCGAAATTACACATTTACCCCCATTAGCGGGCAAAGGTGCCCCACTAACTATTAGCGTTTTATCACTCCTTAGTATTATTTTCTTTTATATAATTGTATCCTATGTTCAACCAATCATCTCATAGTAAGTGTAAATCATATCACATGGAGTATAATTATCCGATTAGTACATTACTCCAATTAAATGACTACGTCGAAGAAATAACATTACTTTATTACAATAATAAGTCGTGAAAGGAGTAATATGATTATTCAACTATAAGTCGTCAAAGGACTAATATGATTATTCAAGTAATAAGCCATTCAAAGAAGTAAGGATTCATTTTACTCAGTTAAGCCGTGAAAAGGATATGCAATTTAATAGTAATCTAATTAATATGTAATAAACAACACATGTAATAGTTTATTATAACCATTGTTATTAAAGTCCCTATTCGAATTTTACGATCCTACGATTTTACGATCGTTTGATTTTAAATGGTCCGATTCTATGTTCTGGAAGGACCTTTTTTATCCCGATCATATAAGATTATATGTTCTGTTTTAAATCATTTAACAAGCATACAATTCATATCATAATTCATATCAGAGTGGGGTGAAATTATGTCCATCATTGATTGAATCATATCAAAACATCAGTCAATCATATTATGTTCTTACTTATTTTGAAATATTATATACCTACTATAATATAAACTTATGAGTTCATATAGTACTATGTTATACATTCGATGAGGATAATATATGTCAATCATATTATGTTGAAAAGAAGCTATTATGGGTTACCTTTTATGCATTTTTCGTCAAACAAACTATTTATTGTATATGTATACCTTGTAGTTTATTGCGTTGTGCAGGTGTGCCGAACACAACACATGGGGTATTTCATTGTTTCAATATATTTCAATACTATACTATAAACTACCAGCTCAAAATTACACTATAGAATTTCAATAGAACTTATTTTCTTATATCAATATATTTCCTTATTAGATTAGTTCACATCCTTATAAATTGACATTAACAATTACATTTTACATATATAAATAAACATTTTCGATTGTATACAATCGGGTCAAAAGAGGGCCAAAGGCTTATGCACCCCTGTTTAATTACATGAAATGCCTATACTACAAAAAATATGTACCTACGTCCAATGTCGACAGGATCGCGATCCTACTTTGGATCGTGAGGGGCTAGCAGGATCGGATCGTAGGATCGAATCGTAGGATAGTAAGATCCTACGAACATTGAAAAATTAAGTTGATTCTAGCTAATTTACTTGTACCTTTCTCATACTTGAAGTAAAATGATGCTAAAAACTTGTTATTTATCTAAAAATAGTTGATATTACATCCAAAAATCCAAACATACAATAACAATAGTCTAAAAACAAAACAAATAGTATATAAAATGTTAACAATACTAAACTACTGATACAAAGAATATCTCTACCAAACTAGGAATATCTATTTCTTGATTCCACCAGCATGCTGCATGCACAAGCTGGCAATATTTACACTTCAGTTTCCTAGAGTCCTAACTCCTACCTGTAGAAGCATTTTTTTTCTCTTTTTATTTACCAGATGTAGTGACATTTTCTAAGCACAAAAAAGTTAAAATAATTAAACAGATATGGAGATTAGAGAAATGAATTAAGCTAACAAATAGAAGAGAAGTTGAAATAACGGAATCAATCGAAACATTAAATAAGTTAATAATGCAGCAACAAGATCAGCTCACAAACAATCACCAAACAATCTAATTTAAATGACGTCAAGTCAAACTCTTAAACATGGCAAAGCAACAAGATCGGCTCACAAACAATCACCTAACAACAAAATCAACAAGTAGAAAGAAAAAGTAATTGAAAAAGTAAAAAAAAAAAGATAAGCCAACTAAAGAGAAAATTCACTATGCATAAAAAAAAAGAAGAGAAAATTCACTCGTGCAGATAGAGTAGAAGATAGATTAACTGAACAAATTATATAGCTTGGAGCATGGGAAAATCGCGAAGACAAGGAGGCAGCTCACTCACACCTCCCTGCCCCTGCTGATGCCCACCCTTCTCACGCTCTTCATCACCTTCCTGGTCACCCTGAAAATGCTCACCATCAAACGCCTCCCGCGGCTCAAAAAACTGGTCATCATGCTCCTCATCATCCCGCTTGACCTCATGATCGGCCGCACGCCCAGACCTCACAACAACGTCCACAACATTTCTACAAAAAAAACTTTGCAAATTACTTACGTTAATAAGTTCTAGTAAATTCAAACACCTTAACAGCTAAGCTTCAAAACCAATTACAATAAGTTCCAACAAGTTCATAATATAAGTTCAAAAAAGAATAGTAGATGATGCTTTTAACATATAGAAAGATCGATATTCGTTTCACAAAATAAGAAGAGGCAATGATGCTTTAAATGAGCACATACATGTATAGCACAGAAGATTGCAGACTCCATGATAGCTTTGCTTCGCGTAAGGATCGCCAGTAGAGAATGACATGATGCACGGATGCACCTATGACCAATTTGTGGAAGCATCTGAAAGCAACTGTTGTCTTCGTGCTCCAAGGAGGCAGCTTTGAGTCCTACTACACAGACAAGACCATCCTCAAAATACTTGACAACAAACTTCCCTAAAAACTCATTTTGGGTCACGGCTGAATCAATGATGACAGAGCAAAATGCAAATAAATCGAATGAAAGTAAAGAAGAATTGGACAAAAGAGAGAGAGGGAAATACTTATCCGACAAAACATGGAACAAATTGCGCTAACCATAGATCGTATAAGTCAGTTAAAATTCAAGAGTCTGGAAAATGGTTGTAGTGGTGGTGGTAGAGAGACATGAAAAAATATTTGGGGCTCCCGACTGTGATTGGAATGTCAAAAAAAATGGTGTTTACGGTTCTTAAAGAAAGAGTTTGGAAGAAGTTGCAGGGTTGGAAAGAGAAGCTGTTGTCTCGTGCCGGAAAAGAAATTTTATTGAAAGCGGTCATACAATCTATTCCCACTTATATGATGAGTTTATTTGCTATTCCGGATAGTATTCTATCGGACATTAACTCTATGTGTGCTAGATTTTGGTGGGGTGCCCGGGGTACTGAACAAAAGATGCATTGGGTAAGTTGGGAGAAGTTGTGTTTGCCGAAGTCCTATGGAGGTATGGGTTTTCGGGATCTTAAGGTGTTTAATCAGGCCCTTTTAGCGAAGCAAGGCTGGAGATTGATGTGCGATACAAGTTCGATGGCTCACCATGTTTTGAAGGCAAGGTATTATTCCCGCACTTCTTTTTTAAATGCTATGAGGGGTTTCGACCCTAGCTATGTGTGGCGTAGTATATGGGGTGCAAAGTCCTTGTTGCGGGAAGGTTTGAAGTGGAGAGTTGGGGATGGTGGTAGCATTGGAGTTTGGGAGGATTCTTGGCTCCCGGGTGAGTCCGCTTCGGTGGTCCCTACACCAAACCTAGAGAGCCCTGCAGACCTTAGAGTGTCGGATTTATTCGATGATAATGGTCAATGGAATGAGTTGGTGTTGCTTACTCATTTCACGGAGGAGGATGCTCGCTTGATCCGGGAAATTCCTATCAGCTCACGTAAGCCCCCTGATGTCCAATTCTGGTGGCCGACCTCGGACGGGATCTTCACAACAAAATCAGCATATTGGTTGGGGAGACTCGGCCATTTGCGGGGTTGGCGGGACCGTTTTGGGGGTGATAATGGGGAGGTTTGGAAGGTGGTATGGAACTTGGAAGGGCCTCCAAACTCCAACATTTTGTGTGGAGGGCTTGTACGGGGGGCTTTACCAACAAGAGGGAGATTAAAAGACCGTCATATTATTGAGGAAGGGAGGTGTACTCATTGTAATGGGGAGGATGAGTCCATAACTCATGCCATTTTCCGATGTTCAATAGTCTCTTCTATTTGGGAAAATTCTCCTTTCATTCACTATGTGAGAGATGGTCCTATTTCTTCTTTTCTGGAGTTTTTCGTGTGGATTACGTCAAGGCTGGAAAAAAAAGATTTGCTTTCATTCATGGCACTTGCGTGGGCAGCATGGTCTTTTCGAAATTATCTAACTTTTGAAGAACCTTGGGCAAATGTGGAGGTGAGTGTTGTTGGTTTTCTGAAATTAGTGACTGAGTACAAGAGTTATGTAGCGTCAGTTTTTCGAGCTCCTGCTGTCATGGAGTTTTGGTCGTGGTCGAGCTGGGTGGTGCCTGAAGCGGGCTGTTTTCGGCTCAATACGGATGCAGCCATGTTGGAGGAAGGTATGGTGGGGGCGGGTGCGGTGGTGCGGGACTCGCGGGGGACGGTCTTCTTGGGTGGTCGTTCGAAGATATAGGGCGAGATGGTTTGTTAATCTTGCTGAAGCTATGGGGGCACGCTTTGGATTGGATGTGGCGAAGAGATTTGGCTATAACTCCATTGAGCTGGAATGTGATGCAAGCAATATTTCAAAAGCAATTACTAGGAAGAAGTTTGGGCGATCTCCTACTGATCTTGTGCTGGAAAACATTAGTATGATTGGAGATAGTCTCTCTAGTTTTTCTATTTCTCATGTTAAGAGGGGAGGAAATACAGTAGCTCATTTCATTGCGAGAATTCACCCTTCTAATAGGGTGCAACATGTTTTTGTAAACAATTTCCCGCAAGGTGTCTTAGCCTTGGCGGAGTTGGATATTGGTTAATAACATTGGTTACTGTTTTATTATTTGGGAAATTTCCTCAAGTACCCCTGAGGTTTGGCGTAATTCCCAAATTACCCCCACATTTGGGGAATTCCTCAGATACCCCTAAGGTTTGTGTTTGGGCTCAATATACCCTTACTATGGACGGACTCCTAAAGCCGTTAGGTTTTTCGTCCATATTATCCCCAATTTTCTCCCTCCTTCCATTCCCCCACCCACGCCAACCCCCCTTCCCCTCCCTTCCCGGAGCCGGCGACCCTATCCCCTCCCTTCCCCATTCTCGATTCCCTCACCCCGGCGTTGGCACCGGCCGGATCAACAAGACAGCGTGGTTTCGGGGGTGGGTTTAAGGGGGTTGGGGAGGCATATCTGGATGGGGATGGGGAGGGGGTCGACTCACGATGGGGGACACGGAAGGGGGCCATTTCCGATTGGGGGAAAGGGGGGAGGGGGTGGTGTCGGGGTGGGGGTGGGGTGGGGGAATCGAGAATGGGGAAAGGGAGGGCTAGGGTGGGGTGTCGAGGGGGGGGAAAGGGAGAGGGTGGGGTCGCTCGGCGCCAACGTCGGGGGTGTCTGCTGTTCTGGCCGGCAAAGGGAAGGGGTAGGATCGCCGGCGCCGGCGCCAGAGTGGGTGGTGGCCGCCGGCCGTCGGCCACTGGCTGGGGGAGGGGGGGTTGGCAGTGGGTGGGGGAATGGGAGGAGAGAGAAAATTGGGGATATCATGGACGGAAAACCTAATGGCGTTAGGATTTTGTCCATAGTAAGGGTATCTTGAGCCCAAACACAAACCTCATGGGTATCTGAGGAATTCCCCAAATGTGGGGGGTATTTTAGGAATTACGCCAAACCTCAGGGGTATCTGAGGAAATTTCCCTTATTATTTTAGAAGTGTTACCTATTTCAAAGTTCTTAGTGTTACTATTTTAGAAGTTTTACTTATTTTAAAGTTTCTAGTGTTACTATTTCACAAGTGTTATCTATTGCTCCCTCCATCCCATAATATAAGTCCCCTTTCCTTTTAAAGTGTCCCAAAATATAAGTCTCGTTTCTATTTTCAATCAATAATTATGCCCAAAACGCCCTCATGAAAATAATTTATTCCCAAAAAGTCCTTATAATTTCAACTTCCAATGCACCATTATTAATGATAAAATGGAATCTGATACCCCATTGTACTCTTCTACACATTAAACCATGCAACATTAATGTTCAATTTTTATTTTTTGTTAAAAAGAAAAAAAACAATGTAGGTGTTTCCCAATAAAAATGAATTTTTTTATTCAAATAAAACAAGATTCCACTTTACCTTGATTCTCGTGTAAAAATAGAATCAGGACTTATATTATGGGACGGAGGGAGTACAAAGTTTCTAGCATTACACGTTTAGAAGTGTTATTATAAAATGTTACATTTTATTAAAGTGTTACCTTAAATGTTACAAATGGTTAAAGTGTTACATAAGTGTTACTTATGTATTTAGAAAATTTACAACATAAAAAGTGTTACCTAAACGTGTTACTTAAAGTCAATTATGTTGTAGTATAATTACTTCTTAAGCTAGACTTGTTATAGTGTTATGTATACAACTATCACTCAGTTATGTAATAATTTGATTATATCTATTTAAGTGAACTTATAGTGTAACGACATAACTTATATGAACTTCATTGAGTTGATAGTGACAACTTGTTATATTGTCATCATAAAGATGATGAACTTGAATAGAGTGTTGTTATCTTGAATTAGCTTATCGACTTACATTGATAAATTCTTTGATCTTATTTAATAATAATAACTTGTTTCAATTCAATAAGATGTTTTTGGTTTAGAAAATATCGTTGGTAATTAGGATTTAGAATATTATTATCGTTGGTTAGAATAGTAGAACATATCTAAATTGTAGTTGGTTGTAATATTAGAACATATCAAGAATTGTTCAACTCATTTACATATTAGAGTGGTTTTACACAGTTAACTAAGAGAATACACTAAAGATCATGGTAAACAATACATATAGTATTTTTATTACTTTTTCGTTATCATCTATATATTTCTCGCATACACACGTATGTATATACATTTGTATATAATTGGCCTAAAGTATCACCCCAAAAGTGTTACTTAAAAGCCTAAAAATGTTGCTTTAGACAATAGGTAACACTTTTATAAGTGAAATATCTGCCCGTGCTACCTATTATCTAAGGTAACACTTTCCAATGCTAATTGCACTTTCTCAAGTGTTACTCAAAACTTTCTAATGTAACACCTTTTTCAAACTAATGTAGCATTTTTATAGTGTTACTCATAATTTTTTATGTAACACTTTTTCAGCTATAGTAGCATTTTCTATGTCATCAATTGAATTATAGTAACACTTTATTAGATATTATGTATCATTTTAAGTCAACATATGTGACACTTTGTTAGATATTAGGCAACACTTCTTATTAGATAGCTTTATAGTAACATTTCTATTTTACATATCTTATAGTAACATTTTTAATTTGTCGACACATATACAATGATAATAATATTAAAACTTACAAACATTTTATAAACAAACAGGAAATAGAATGATATTATAAATATAAATGATTATATATACTCAAAGGTCATTGTAAAGAATGAGTCAAAGAGTAGCATTCATTAATTGAAAACATACTATTGCGTTCAAAATATAAATAGTTGATATGAAAATCCAGTCATATAATATATATAACTCTCCCAAAATAAACCTAAATCAATCTTAAGGTCATTTCTTTCTTTCGTCTTCAATTCCATCGCCCTATCCATGCAGGCATGTTTCTCGAAGCATCATGCCTACTTGGTACTCTAATCCATTATCTTTATCATCCTACAGTAGTAAGAACAAAAAAACAATAAGAATTTTTAAAGTCTTATATGATAACAGGACTAGTGACTATTGTTGTAAAAAGAAAAACAAGTATAGTAAATATATGAGGCATAACAAGGAATTGCGCTGTTTGTAGACCTGTAGGGAAAAAACTTAGAATCTTGGAGAGCTCAGCTAATTACGTGCTAAAGCTCCCTAAACTGTAGTGATGACTACGTTATGTGCATAGCATGATATTCAACAAGGGTACAACCTACTGAAATCTTAGATCCAGTAATCAAGCAGAATGTATAAAAAGTGACCTAAAACAGCCTTCGAGTAAGGCTCACATTGAAGGGCATCTCCTGGGGACCATGATGGGCACCTAGTGCAAAATGACACCAGCCTAGACAACCTTTTTACAAGCCAAACTTAAAGGGGTCTTTAGAGGACACCGGAGGGGTAATGCACCGAGGATGGTGGTTCCATCAATAATATTGAAGGTGGCTATATATAAAAGAATAATATAACGTGTTCGCAAATAAAATGTTCAAGAAAGGTAGTTCTTTGCGAATATTACTGATATTAAGATAAAAGAATGAAACTTGTACAAAAATGGCTATAGACAATGAATAAGCATGCTTACTATCAACTATAAACAACAAATGAGCTTGTGCAGTTGTTTATATGTTAAGTTTCAATCATGTCATGTTCCTTTCTATTCCTCAAAACAAATATATAATTAAGTAATTAACAACCTAGAGTACCAAAGTCCTAATCCGAATCAATCTAGATTTTCTAGATTTAATGCCAACACATGGCACTTGCGCTATCATGGTGGTGATGTAAGGACTATCAACCATGACAATGGTGGCACGAGGAAGGGGCAAAGCGGTCGGATTCCATTTTTATCCCTTAAGCTCCAAATATAAATGGCTCAGATTTATACTCATTTTAGCACCAAAATCATGTGATACATATCAACACATAGGATACATATCAACACATAGGGATACAGAGAAGATGAAAACAGTGACCTATCAAATGAAACTTCGTGAAATTTGAAGATGGATGGCAGCGGAAGCCAAATAATTCATAGAAGCATACTGTCAAGCCCTATCATTGCAGGTATTTTGAGTGTTAAGAACATGTCGATAATGTGGGTGAAATATTAGATTGAAACACATCACAAGAAAGAAATATATCCATTCAATCAACATATTGATCAATACCTAAGTTAAGAAATTAAAGCTGAGTCTCTCACACAAACACTTAGCAAACTTGGCAAAATAAGCACAAATTTTACATTTATGAGCATGAATTCAGCACAATAAGGACATTTCAACTCATAAAAATCACATGATATAACCAAGTAATACAACATGCATGAGATAGATTTAGGGTCTATTGATGAAGTATCTTGATAGGCTATCATAGCTGCTGTTAAGTTAAGCTTTTTGCCAACTATTTTGAAGCTAGTCTAAACTCCTACATTTTATCAAGGTTCTTACAAATAAAGTCTTCATATAACATGTCATAAAAGGAAGCTGTTTATAGAACAATTCATGACAAAATTAAGGGTTTGGTTAGCAAAGGACAAAAAGAAAAGACAGATGATTTGTTGAATAAGCTGAAGTGAATTTCAACAAGTAGTGATAGAGCCTAGAGGTAAAAATTTACATCACTTAGCTCATAAAAATAAACCTATGTCAGCCTTCAGTCACTACCTTAAACCACTACTTTAACAACACTACATTTTTACAATTCAGTACCAAGTCAATATGCTTCGGTCTCCAACCTCCACCAGCAATGAAAATTGAAAAATTCCATCATACGACAACTTAAAACTCTGATGATCCAATTTTTTAAGCCAATAAATTACAGCTAAACAACTAAAAAAATCAATCAGACCATGAACTAACAATATAAGCATACTTATTAATGATTAAGAATATTGTGGTTTTCGATTTTTCACTGTATTAATTAACGGTCTGAATCCCACGAAAGTCTCTCATTGGGCTATGAGTTTAAGAAAACTTGGAAGTCGCCGCCCTACTAATATCTGAATAGGGACAGATTTATTTAATAAATCGTTTTAAAATCAATTTCAAGAAATATCATTTAAAACGATGATGACTTCATATGGATAAGGCTTTTTTGAAAATTGGTCTTTCAGACCATGAGATAGGGTTCGGGGTTTAGGTTAAGAGGTGCGAACGTCTGGAACTCGTCTCCTCTTCCGTTCTAAAGAACGGTTTCTTACTAAATGCGTTATTTTCCATTTTAAAGTAATCATGGCTATTAAAAAGAAAGAAAATCAAATAGTTTGCACATATATACATCAACCATTTTTATTTAGGACCAATATATCATTTGTACATGGTAGGTTTGAGCACTGAAAGTGCACTACGTACCAATCATGGCGGAATTGGAATCCACTCATAGATCATAACTGTCGTAGTTCGAGCTTATGTCTCAGCCTAAATGGCCAATTCCATTGGGGAAAGAAAATGAAAGAATAGATTATGAATAACTCACCTTTAGAATTAAACAAATCTATTAGGAATAAGGTAGTCACTCCAATTAGTGATTGAAATGAGATTAAGATAATCACCTTAATTAGTGATTAAATATGAAGGATTAAGATAAACACCTCAATTAGTGATTAAAATGGAGGTTAAGATAATCACCTTAATTAGTGACTAAACTTAAGATGAAAAATAATCACCTTGATTAGTGATTAACAATGAAGGTTAGGAAGTAATCACCCTAATTGGTGATTATTCAAGGTTTAGGATAATCACTCTAATTAGTGATTAAATGGGAAAAATAATCGTCCTAATTAACAATCATTAAGGTTTAAGATAATCACTCTAATTAGTGATTAAATATGATGAAAGGTTAAGCTAATCACCCTAATTGGTGGTTAACCAAGGTTTAAGATAACCACCATAGGTAATGATTAAATGAAAAGTTTGAGTTAATTGCTCTAATTAGTGATTGATCGAGGATTGAAATAACCACCTTCATTAGTGATCACGCTTATGATTTTTAAGAGGTCTTAGAAGGTTTGCTTCCTAATTGAAGGCTTTTGAGAAATAATCTTAATTGAAGATTATTAAGTCATTTAGAGAGATATGATCAATTTGAGACCGAATTTGGAGATTGTGTTTGGCTTATTGGAATTTTGGCCATTTAAAGCGAGACATGTGAAACGGCCTAAAATCAATTCGGAGATCATAATTATCAATCTAATTATGTCAAATTATATGATTAATCCATTTGAATATGGATAACATATTTTTACAATGTAAGATGAACCATCATACAATTTAACTTAGTTAGATTTGCAATTTTTCCTCTTAATTGAGATTGGGTCATTTAATTCATATACTATCACATATTGGCCCAACATGCAAAATTTGTAACATTGGTTGCTCATTTTATTTAAAAAGAGTTGTGGAATTATTTATGATAATTATGCATAAACATCTCCATGTTTTTTTATTAATGAGTGATGTAATAACTATCTACAAAGAAATTATTATTACAACAAAATGTACAAAATCTATGATCTATACAAATCTTCAATCTTGATCTTCATCTCCTTGAATGGACTTTGGAATTCATATTTGTTTGTAAACTTGTGAACAAATTAAAGATTAATTAACCTCTTTGATTTGGTTTTTTATGACAATTTTTATTGATTTTTATTTACATGATAAAATGAGTCATTTTAAGAGAAACATAAAACTTTCATGATTTTTAGTTAATATTTTCGTGTGAAAATAAAACAATTTTTTTATGAAACTTGAGTTAATCACTTTATTTCAATTTCCAGATTGTCCTTTTGTTCTTATACTGACATACAAAAATCATAACTTTCTGTATAAAGCGTTAAATTGAGAATGTCATACATCTATGGATAGATCAGTGAATTCTTTATGTTGTATCAATACTTCATAAACTTTTAGTGACAACTCAAATTATAGTGAATTTTATGTCAAAACTGGTCAAAACTGGACCTTTATTCAATTTGTTCTTTAAAACCTAACTTATTGAACTTATTCTTAAATGAATTTTGGTATGAACATTTCAGACACCTTAAAGAACTATACTGGAAATTTTCAGTTGAATTGGACACTTTTAAGACCATTTTTAGTTTGTTTTCTTAATTGAAATTTTCTGGAATTTAGTGATTTACATGAACGTTTTTGTAAAAATGATGTAAAATTGTATAAAATTCATATGATCGTGATTTTTATGTTTTTGGAAATCTAATGATGTCTTATTTAAACTTGATGTTTTTAGTTTTGTCTAAATGATTTCATTTTTAAACTTTATTGACAGAACAATCCTAGGTGGTACTGGACAAAATCAGTTTTGCACAACAAAATTGTATAATTTTTAATTATTTGTACAAAATTCATTTTTTAGAAATTCCAAATCCCAACTGCTCAAAACATCTTGCAATTCATAGGAAAAATATAAAATCCTACTAATTATTCCGATAATGCAGACAAAAATGAAATGAAGTACGAAATTAAAACTGATTATAATTACAACATCACATTTTTTTTAATGGAGATGTTTATGCACAACTTGTCTTGAACTTTTTATGAAAACATTTTTTGGTGATGAATAACAAATTGATTAAGGGAAATCACATACACATTGTTTCCTAAGAGTCACCCCATTATAGTTGACAATTCTAGGTGGGGTGATTTAAGGTTGGGAACCTATTAGGACTTCCACATACCCAAATCACTCCAAAGATTAAAAAGAAAAATGATAAGAAGAAAACAAGGAGGAAGTTAGTACATGATTAAGAAGATAATCAAAAATAAACAAGAGTTTCCAATTTACCTTGCTAGCTCAATGATGCACTTCCTTTTTGCAAATTTTTCTACCTTTTTTGTGATTTTCTTAATTTCTAAGTGAGTTTCTAAATCCACTTAATTACTAACTTAAACTCTTTTTTGTGTTTTTTCTTCTTTTGATGAACTTCTTTACTTACTAATTATCTTACTAACTTTTACTTTCTTTTCTTAAGTGTGATTTCTTTAGAGGAATGGAGTAGAGAAGATGAGAAAAATAGTGAAATTAAGTTGAATTCTTTTCCACTTCCTTACTTACTAATTAAGACTTTTGCTTAGATGAAGAGATTAAGGAGGAGAAGAGTAGTAGAGAAGATGAGAGTGAAGTTGAGTCGTGTTTTTTTTTCAACTTGGTTTTGAAGTGGAAAAAGGAGGGTATTTATAGAGAAATGAGGGAGGTGAACTAGGGTTTCAAAGAAGTAGAAAATCAGATTTTTCACCAAAAAAATCTGATTTTCTTCATCCTTAATCACCCTAATGACATCACTCTAATGACCTCACCCTAATGACGTCATCAAATCTCTTTGGAAACACATATATTCTTAATCTTTTTGGATTTTCTCATAAATGAGGCAAAATCAGATTTTAAGAAAATATTGTTCCCTAAACATCCTAATACGTAAAAAAAATGCATCGAAAAACGTGCAAACAAAACTGATTAGGATGTTGCGCCAAACGCAAAGACGCAGAGCACGCTTGTGCGCTAGGCGCACAATCATGCGTCTAGCGCATGATTGTGTGCTTGGCGCACACTCGATTCCTGAAAAAATCCGGATTTGATTCTTATTCTCACATCTTTTCATGATTCTTATTCTCTAACTAATGGATAAAGGACGTGATAAATGGATAAAAAATATATTCTTATTCTTTATCCAATAAACAATGACTAGACCATCAATAAAACTGATTAATATCGGTTTTGGGATACGACTAAAATCCCGACGCCTAATCGCGACGCGTTTTTCGTTTTTTCGAAAGACTAACTTAAGAAAATTAACGAAAATTGGTCAAATTAGTGAAGACGAGCATGATTATACTACGAATCATTTTATAAACACGGTGATTGTAGCTATTGACTACGATTCACGAAAAATTATATTTCTAAGCCGAAATCGCACGACCAATACGTAAAAATGGAAAACCGTACGATGGAATAGAACTCGCGCTCCGGGGGGGCGCGTTCCACGATGCATGACGATTTTGTTATTTTTATTTCTTTTCAAAATCTTTATTTATCCGAAAAAGGGGTTCAAAATTTGGTGTCTACAGATATCCATCATACCATGAAATGGAAATTGGGATAGAGCATAAACTGCCTTCTGGCTCCATGCTATTAAAAAAATATTGAACATAATACATTAAACATAAATAGATAAACAAACATCTAACTGACTGATTAACTTAATAGTCTATTGCCTAAATCTTACCCAGTATTTGATAAATTGATTCTAATTCGAATTGAGCATAAAAACCACAAAGATATAGAACAATAACAATCTGAAAAAGTGTGAATAGAGTAAGAACTTGTCATTTATTTGAACAATGTATCCTATAATTCTGAATTCGATGTAAAAAGAAAAAGAGAGAGAAATTCAGGAATTAACTTACTGTGTTTTGGGAGACTGGAGTCAAGGAGTGTCGCCATTGACGTCAGAGAAGGCAGCAAGCGATAAAGTAACCAGGAAGGCGTGGTGGTGTAACATAATACAGTTATTCTGTTATTAGAGGTTTGTTAGTTTGAGCGGGAGATTCTGTTAGCTTGTAATTCTTGTATAAATAGTTAGTATCAGATGTAATGGGAATTCATTCAGAAATTTAATAACAAACATCATCTTCTCATCTCATTCTAATCCCTCTCTCTCTATATTCTCTACCTTCTCTCTATATTTCTAACTTCTTTCTTATCTGTCCATCTCTTATAATTCCTAAATACTTCTGTATTAACAGTAGCTACCCAGCATACTGTTACATTGGTATCAAAGCAAACTCGCCTAAATTTCAATTTTCTTTTATCCTCTTACCATTCTGGCACCTGCAACACGCAAGTTATTGGCTATGGAGGAGCAGTTGAAGCTTCAGGCTAGTAGATTGGAAGCTCAACAAACTCAAATTCGACAATTTGAGGAATCCATGAAAACAATGATGCAAACATTTTCTGAAATGAATGAGCGATTGAAGGAAGCAGAAGCCAGCTCAAGAAATGGAAATGGGTCTGGAAATGGAAATGGGTCTCTTTCTCCAAGAATTCATGAATTCAATCGAGTTCAAGGGTATGTTCCTAAACTGGATTTCCATAAATTTGACGGAAATAACACCAGAATGTGGATTAAAAAGTGTAACAAATATTTTACTCTTTGCAAAATTGCGGATGATCAGAAAGTTGATCTTGCTTGTCTGAACATGGTTGATAAAGCAGAACATTGGATGTCTAGTTATATTGTTAACAGGAAACATGTAGACTGGACTGAGTTTGTTATTGACTTGTCAGCTAGATTTAGAGATGAAGTAGGGGTTAACATTGTAGAGAAATTTAATAAGGTTGCTCAAATTGCTAGTTTAGAAGACTATGTGGATGAATTTGAGGAGTTAAAATCTTTGATGTTGCAGCAAAATCATGTTCTACCTGATGCTTATTTCTTGGATTCTTTTATTGGTGGATTAAAACCCAACTTAAAACCCTTTGTAAGAGCTTTCAAACCTGTAACAATGGCTGAAGCAGTTCATTATGTTAGGTTGCAAGAAGAAAATATAACTGCTAGCCAGGTTAAACCAACCTTTTCATCTTCTAAATACACAAGACCAGTTTTACCACCCCTTTTACCCACTCCTCCTAATTCCTCTAAACTGAACACTATACAACCTACTTATTCTAAGCCTTTTCAAACTAGTTTTCAGAGACCCCAAATTAATATTTCCAAGGAAGAAAGAAGGGAGAAACAGTTGAAGGGTGAATGTTATTTTTGTGATAAGCCTTATGAGAGGGGACACAGGTGTAATTTGAAACAAACTCAATTGTTCTTGATTGAGATTCCTAGTGCAGAAGAAGAAGAAGATGGAAGTGATCAGTGTGTGGAAGGATATTTTGAGGCTGAAACTGTGGAACCCTGTATTTTTGTTACAGCATTGAGTGGTTCTCATAACTACCAGACTATGAGAGTCAATGGGGTGTATGGGAAGAAACCTTTACATATACTGGTTGACTCTGGAAGTACTCATAACTTCCTAGATTTAAGTCAAGCCAAGACTCTAGGTTTACAATTAGAACCAATTGCTACACAAGCTGTCACTGTTGCAGATGGCAATCATTTGGCATGTCAATTCATTTGTAAAGATTTTAGATGGAAGTTACACAACTTTGAATTTAAATCTGACATGTTGTTGATTCCTCTGGGTAGTTGTGACATGGTGCTGGGTATTTAATGGCTTAGTGAATTGGGTACTGTCAAGTGGGATTTTAAGAGGCTGGTTATGCAATTTGAGTTTAATGGTGTACAGCATACCTTACAAGGTATACCTCCTAAAGGTGTCAAGACTACTGTGGGCACTCAGAAAATGTTTAATCAGTCTATTCAATTGTATTTTATGCAATTGGCTAGCACACACATGGATAACTTGGGAGTTTTGAACTGTGTAAAGGATGATAATGCTACTGTTCCTGCTGAAGTCCAGGCAGTCTTGGATGGATATTCAGATATTTTTGCTGCACCTACAGTATTACCTCCTTCTAGGGGAGTATATGATCATAGGATTCCTCTTGAGTTTGGTACAAATCCTATCAATATTAGACCATATAGATACCCTCTAAAATAGAGAGATATCATTGAAAAATTAGTCTATGAAATGGAAGAACAAGGCATCATTCAGCCTAGTTGTAGTCCCTTTGCATCCCCTGTGGTATTGGTTGGTAAGAAAGATGGTTCCTGGAAGTTATGTGTTGATTATAGGAGTCTAAATCAAAAGACCATTAAAGATAGGTTTCCTATCCCTGTGGTTGATAAGTTAATTGATGAGTTATCGGGAGCAACAAGTGTTTAGTAAACTTGATCTCGGGCGAGGCTACCACCAGGTTGAGAGTCGCAAGGAGGATGTGTTCAAAACTGACTTTCAAAACTCATAATGGACACTATGAGTTCTTAGTTATGCCTTTTGGCTTAACTAATGCCCCGACATCTTTCCAAGCTTGGATGTATCACATTTTCAAACCTTTACTTAGAAAATGTGTTTTAGTATTTTTTGATGATATTTTAGTTTACATTCCTAACATTGCAGATCATATTTCACACTTGCATCTAGTGTTTCAGCTGATGAGACAACATCTTCTGTTTGCCAAGAAGAGTAAATGTGCTTTTGCAATGGATAAAGTGGAATATCTTGGCCACTTTATTTCAAGCACTGGAGTGCAGACTGATCCAAGGAAGATAGATGTTGTATTGAAATGGGCTGTTCCTACTACTGTCAAGGAATTGAGAAGCTTCCTTGGCTTAGCTGGATATTACAGAAAGTTCATTAAGGATTATGCTTGCATTAGCAAGCCCCTCACTTCCCTGTTGAAGAAAGGAGAGTTCTCTTGGAATACAGATGCTCAGAAGGCTTTTGAGCTCCTTAAACAAGCTATGAGCTTAGCTCCAGTTCTTGCCTTACCTGACTTTTCTCAACCATTTGTTGTTGAGACTGATGCATCAAATTCTGGTATAGGAGCAGTATTGATGCAGAATGGACATCCTTTGGCTTTCCTTAGCAAATCATTGGGTCCCAAATGGAAGAAGCTGTCAGTTTATGAAAAAGAGCTCTTAGCTCTTGTCACTGCTGTTCAGAAGTGGAAGCAGTACTTAACCGGTCAGCAGTTCATTATTAGAACTGACTAGAAGAGTCTCAAGTGGCTTTTACAACAAAAAATATCTACACCTTTCCAACAATTTTGGCTCTCAAAATTGATGGGGTTTGATTACACTATTGAATACAAGTGTGGGAGTGACAATTTGGTTGCAGATGCTCTTTCCAGAGTTTCTGGTGCTGAGGTATTATGCTTAGCTCTATCTATTTTGGATTCTAATTTACAGCAATTAATCCAGAAGAGCTATGACTTAGATCTTAATTTTCAACATCTTCTTTCTGAATTGCAAAATGGAGTAGTAATTCCTTCTTTCTCCTTACAAGATGGTCTTATTAGGAGGAACAAGAAGTTTTTAATTGGTCCTGACAATGAATTGAAGTTAGCTATTCTTCACTGGTTACATTCATCTGGTATGGGAGGCCACTCTGGGAGAGATGCTACTTTGAAAAGAGTTAAGTCTCTTTTTTATTGGAAGGGTTTAACTAAATTTGTTACAGCTTTTGTCAGAAATTGTTTGGTTTGTCAAGCAAATAAGACTGAAAATGTAGCTTCTCCGGGGTTGTTACAGCCTCTGCCTATTCCTGAGGAGGTATGGATTGATGTATCCATGGACTTTATATCTGGATTGCCAAAATCCCATGGCAAGGATGTCATTTTTGTTGTAGTTGATAGACTGAGTAAGTATAGTCATTTTATGACTTTAGCCTATCCATACTCAGCTGAAACTGTTGCTCAATGCTACCTTGATAATGTTTTCAAATTACATGGATGGCCAAGATCCATTGTAAGTGACAGAGATTCAGTTTTCTTGAGCAAATTCTGGCAGGCTCTCTTCACTATTCAAGGGACAGATCTATTACTATCATCAGCCTATCACCCTCAAACTGATGGTCAGACTGAGATAGTTAACAAGTGTGTGGAGTCCTTTCTAAGGTGCATGTGTAGTGAGAAGCCCAAAGACTGGAGTATATGGTTACCTTTGGCAGAATGGTGGTACAACACCAATTTTCACACTTCAACACAACTTACTCCTTATGAAGTAGTTTATAATCAACCTCCTCCCTTACACTTACCATATCTACCTGGGGAAACTTCTGAAGAAACAGTGGATAGATCAATGCAAAGGAGAGAAAACATGATTCATATGCTCAAATTTTTCCTTAAAAGAGCTCAAGATAGGATGAAATCTCAAGCTGACCATAAAAGGAGTGATAGACATTTTGATATAGCTGATTGGGTGTGGCTCAAACTACATCCTTACAGACAGAAAACTATGAAGTCTTCTACAAATGAAAAGCTTTCACCAAGATACTTTGGGCCCTTCAGAGTGCTTACCAAGGTGGGAAAAGTAGCTTATAAACTTCAGCTACCTGATAATGCTCAAGTGCATCCAGTGTTTCATGTCTCCCAGTTGAAACAATGTAGAGGAGAGTTGCCTACTATTACTCATATTCCTGCTTGGTTACAAGGAACCTCAGCCACCTCAGCCTTACAACCAGTAGCTATCTTAGAAAAGAGGGTAGTGAAGCATCAGAATGCAGCTCAGGTGCAGTACTTAGTTCAATGGGAGGGCTGTTCAATATCTGAAGCTACTTGGGAATGGGCACAACAATTTGAAAATGCTTATCCTACTTTTACAATACCTTAAAATTGTTCTTTAAGTGTTTAAAGTCATGTAATTGATTCGCAAACTTCTTTTATAAGGGGCAAGGAATGTAACAGAATACAGTTATTCTGTTATTAGAGGTTTGTTAGTTTGAGCGGGAGATTCTGTTAGCTTGTAATTCTTGTATAAATAGTTAGTATCATATGTAATGGGGATTCATACAGAAATTTAATAACAAACATCATCTTCTCATCTCATTCTAATCCCTCTCTCTCTATATTCTCTACCTTCTCTCTATATTTCTAACTTCTTTCTTATCTGTCCATCTCTTATAATTCATAAATACTTCTGTATTAACAGTAGCTACCCAGCATACTATTACAGGTGGTGGCGAGATCAAGTAGATATGGAAGATAGGGTTTGTTGTGGTGTGAGAGTATGTATGAGACGGAGAAAGAGGAGTGAGAAAGAGGAGCGAGAAAGCGTGTTGCGTTCCTTGCATTTGTTGATTTTTATTTTTAAAACTTCAAATTTAAGTGTAAAATGTTGTGTTTTGTATATAACTGGAGCATTAGTAATGTAGCAGTTTATGTTTTTTCCACTAGTGTGGTGAATGAATTAAGGTGCAATGTGTGGACGAATTAAGGTGTAGTGCTTGGACGAATTAAGGTGCGGTGGTCAATTACCTCCCTCGGTTGTGAAAGAATTCTGGAACGTAAACCTGGCAGAGTAGTACTTTGCAATGGGAATTGAAAATTATTGTGTTTTTTGGACTTGTTGTGTTTGGTGGCTGATAAAGCGCCAACATAAAATTTGAAATTACTCTTTTTTATTTTATTTTGACGGGTTGGGATTACTCAAATAATTTAAGATGAGTTTTGTTAAGTACACTCCTTCTAAAAGAAATTAATAATTAAGGAAATCATAATGTTATATTAAAAAATTTACTTATTCTAAAAAAAAGATTACTTATACTCTAAAAAATTTGCTATTCTAAAGTGTTACTTTAAAATGTGTTACAAATATCAAAGTGTTACTTAAAAGTGTTACCAATCTTAAAGTGTTACATCAAAATGTTACTCAATTGAAAAAGTGCTACATCAAACTGTTACTTATAAAAAAAGTGTTACATGAAGTGTTGCATATTAATAAAGTGCAACCAAGGTGTTACATACATATTCGAGAAACTTGAATTTTGAAAAGTGTTACCCTATACATGTTACCTTAGACCAACTTTGTACTAGTGATATATGTCAATCTTAATACTTCTAATAATATGATTCGTTTATAAAATCCATTACAAAATCAAAATTGATCATACCTCTATAGTAGTTAATGTATAATAACTCGATCTTGAAACTATTTGATAAGTAATATTAGTTGATAAAGAAGTTAAAAACATGATATAAAAGGACCCGATCCTGAGTTTAACCGAAGCCGAATTGACGTTCAATAGCGAATTGACCCGATGCTTCACAATGATCAAATTAAGGTCATAAGCGATTTAACCCGAGCAAACTCGACTCTACCCAAATGTACATGAAACCTATGTACGACCTGTGCAAACCCGGCTAAACAATTTCCACGGGGGATTGAACTCGGGAATGGATTGACTTATAAATGGGACGACCTAGACCTGTTCGGTACTCAGCAATTCGACGATTCAAATATGACCGACCCAGATGAACAAAACCTGACCGATCATGACACAGGGCACTAACTAGCAGAATCTTGACATGTCCGGGTCTGACCTGATTCGCCTTGGTTATACCCAGAACGGCCTGTTCGATAATCTGTTTTGACACAACTAGTAATTATCTCCTCAACTCTAATTTATGAAATAACATACCAAACACTATAATGATTTTATGCAATTATATCCTTTTGAGGGTTTAAAATAATATGGTCATTGTTAGAGTTTATAGATTAATGTCTATAGTAGAATAACATTATGATATGAAACATTGCATTACAACAAGCTGTAAATATGATTCGTAAAGTTTTGATTTTAAAATTAGCAATAACGATATCAGGCTTTCCTAAAAAAAAATTATCTATCTTCTATATTTATATATAAACCTAGAAAAATGAGTTCAGATGTCAACTATTTAGGCCCTCATGCCATAACTCCTCAAATATTTCAAATTTTCAATTGCCATGTGTCATGTAATGCTTCCCCATGTTGATGTGTCGTTTTTCCCTTAGATGCAAAAGTTTGCCATACATTCATCTCCATACATAGAATATGAGGACAATCTCCTTAATTCGGTAAGTTTTATACATTTTCCTTCAATTACGCCAACCGCTCAACTAGAAGTAATTGAAAATTATTTTTTCATCTAGAAAACAAAATTGAACCACCATTTTACATTGAGGAACTACTATTCTATAAATAGTGCTCATATACACTACTATATTATTATCACAAAACTGATATTGAAGCCAAAAAATCATGTTCATATTATGCGAGAAAAAACCATTAGCATGTGGAAAATAAATATAATATAATAATGAATATAATTTCACAAAAAAGAATGAATTTTCCTCTGAACTCAAGTAACATTTTGATGTATTCGGCGAAGAAAGTTTAGGAATAGCAATCCGTCTTGCGTAGATCCGGTTCACATTAAAAATAGTGTGGACCAGGCCTAGACACATGTCCCACTACAAACTAGTCACTCCCCCTTTCCAAAATCCGCGCGATTTTCTCTCTCTTCAATAAGATTCTCTTTTCCTAAATTTTAACAAAAACAGTTGTTCAGAACAAACATACACTATATCATTTTAAAATACACTATATCATGTCAAAATACACTATCATGTGAAACACTATAACGATCGATTATGATAATTTTGTGCAATATACAAATAAACTACACTATAACATTTCAAAATACACTATATCATGTCAAAACACACTATATCATGCAACTCTATCATGTCAAAAAACACAGCAAAACACTATCATGTCAAAATACACTATATCATTTCAAAATACACTATATCATGTCAATATACACTATAACATGCAACACTATCATGCCAAAAAACTCAGCAAAACACTATCATTTTAAAATACACTATATCATTTTAAAATACACTATATTATTTCAAAATACACTATATTATTTTAAAAACACACTATCAGGAGAGTGAAATTATCAGAGAAGAGAGAAGTTATCAGGAGCGAGAAAAGAGCGGAAGACTGAACGCGGCAAAAATGGAAAGTTGTAATCATTAAAACTCACGTGAGATGGATAAGGTGCACACTAAGTTAGTGTACACCGGGTTCATATTAGTTTTTTTCTAGGAATAGTAGTTGTGTTTGAGGTTGTCAGAAGGAAGATGAGAGAAATTAAGTTGAGTTTGGGAGAGAGATAGGATGAGAATTGCAACTCCAAAGACAATTGCGATGCATGTTGGCTATGGAGAACAAGAGCATGAAAATTGAGAGGAAGGATGTACTGTGGGGGAATGGTTGTTCGGTTCTTCCTTTTCACTTTTGTTATATGATCGAAAATCAGTATATAATTATTTTTTTTACAATTTGATGGATTAGTTTATGATGTTTTGTACAATTGTTTTACCATCTCTCGTATAAAGTTGGCAGTCAGATCTTACTCCTATATCCAATTGTTTGTTTCTTTCACCTTATTTTCAGTCCTTATGAAAAATAAGTTGGACTAGTAAGGTCTAATAAGTTTAGATAAATATCTTTTTTTCAAAAGTGTGTTCGTATAAGTTCAAATAAGTTAAGTTCATGAGAAATAAGGCCTTATATATAAGTTCATATAAGTTTAAATAAATTCAAATATGGTCTAATAAGTTATGATAAGTTTATAGAAGCTAAGATAAGTTTATATAAGTTGAGATAACCAAAAATAAGTCGA
This sequence comes from Beta lomatogona, assembly GCA_947646795.1. Lineage (NCBI taxonomy): Eukaryota > Viridiplantae > Streptophyta > Magnoliopsida > Caryophyllales > Amaranthaceae > Beta > Beta lomatogona. The sequence goes on from CANSNZ010001095.1 coordinate 668,534, forward strand.
AAAGCACGGATCCATTACATATCAGTTGAGGTTTTAATAAGTCTGATAAGGTCTAATAAGTTCATTTCATCAAAAACAAGCAAAAATAAGGTTATAAGGTCTAGCATGCATCCCAATTGTTTTATGGTGGTTATTAGCCATCATTGGATAAATCTACTTAAATAATTTATATGCTATTTGAAATAATTTTTTTTAAAGAGTATCTTTATCAGTGCTTTTTTATAGGACGTTATCAGGAAAATTAGTACTACGTATTAATTATGGAACCTTATTTTTTTATTATGTACTTTACATATTGTACCAGTATGAAAGTTACTGACCTGATGCCGAAATCTTGATCTCAATTTCATAAGGAGCAGTTTAATGAAGTATATATAAATGAGATATATTGTGTCTTTAATAAGTTAATTCACACTTTTTTTATAAATGATGGAAAACGTATTTTCTCTTTACTTTGTTTAAATTACATTTAGTACAATAGATTAATTAAAATAATGCTACTTTTTTTTGTCTTTAAAATTTCGTTTAGTATTTATGAATTTTTACACCTTGATTTCAGGAAAACTATCATAAAATCATAAATTTATTAAACTATAATTTTTTCGGCGTGTAATTTGCACGGTTCAAAAATCTATACTAAAAATATTCGAAATTTTTTGTCATCAGCATATATATTTTCCACTCATACATGAGAACCATGGTAGTGAGTGGGACTATACCTATTTTTATATGTAACGATAAAATTGATATAGACATTTTAATTGACTATAAGGTATAATGGCATAAAATTTACGTGAGTTTAAAGTGCGTATGAGACAAGTTTTACCACTAAGTTAAAGTTAAATAAATGACCTTAAGCATGTACGCGTGTTTTTTTAAGCAGGTACGTGTGTTAAATTTACGGTCCATTCTAAGAAAATAACAACAATAAGACTACTAATTATAGATAATTTATAACTCATAATCGTGCAGCACAAGGGTCGTAAGCCAATTTTAAACAATTCTCATTACCAGATTATAAAATTTTAAATCACAAGGCCATGCCCTTCTTTTGTTTTAAGGTCATAATTTAAAATTTTGACATAATTGCATCTTAATATTGTGGAAGGTATGTCTATATTTATTTGTTAGGTATAGTAATGTTGGTGCAAAGGGGGAATGGTAATGTTGTTACAACCATAAGTACTCAACGAGAATAATCTCATTTTGCAAAGGTGACAATATACATGGTGTTTTATGATCATGACATGTACCGTTTGCATAACATCTACAGAATTTCCATAACGAGGAGGTAATTTATGGTTCTAATAGTTTAACGCTAAATTTATTTTATTAAAACCAAAAATAGACATTAACACTTAGAAAATTCATTTCAGAAATTAATTATAAAAACTTATAACTTTAAACTGCTCATGTGTTTTCTATTCTTATCTTCATATAAATTATGAAGTTATTTAATTTTTTTTCTTATGTAACTATATTATGTATGGATGTACCCGTATGAGAGTTATTGACCTGGTGCCCAAAATCTTGATATCAATTTCATAAGCAGCGGTTGAATGCAAAATATAAATGAGATATATAGTATATCTAATAAGTTGAGCCATACATTAGTTTTTTAATAAACTGAAGTACTGCATATCGTATTTTCACTTTAATTTTGTTAAATTATATTTAATTAGTGCATAGGATAAATTATATTGTCACTACTTCTTATGTATTAACTATTTATAAGTATTTACACCATTATTTCAGATATGTAGTTGTGTTTTATAGATAAATAAGAGCTTGACATTTTCTTTCTCAAGCTTATATGAATTTATCTTTTATAATTTTAACTTCTAAATCATCACTTTATAGAACCATATATAGTCGTGTTTTCCGGCACAAGCAGAGCCAACGGCAATGTTGGTGCAACCATAAGTACTTAAGAGATTTTCTTTAGAGAATCTTATTTTGCAAAGAGGATAATATACATGGTGTTTTATGATCATGACATGTGCCCTCTGCATGGCCTCCATATGTAGATTTTCTACAACGGGGAGGTAATTTATTATTCTAATAGTTTAACGCCAATTTTAATTTATTAAAACCCAAAATGTACACAAAACTTATAAAAATCATTTTATAAATTAATTGGAAAATAATTATAAAAACTAATAATTTTACATTGCTCATGTTTTATATTCATATTTTTATATAAATTATGAGGTTATTTAATTTTTTTCTTCTGTAACTACATTATGTACCACTATGAAAGCTATTGACTTGCTGCATGAAATCTTGATCTCAATTTTGTAAGGAGCGGTTGAATGTAAGATATAAATAAAATACACTGTCTATTTAATAAGTTGTGTCACACATTAGTTCTTTAACAAATTGAAGTTTAGAACGTATATTCACTTGAATTTTATTAAATTATATTTAATTAGTACATAAGATAAATTATATTGTCACTACTTTTTATGTATTAAATATTTATAAGTATTTAGACCATGATTTCAAATAACATATTATAAAATATTAAATTTATAAAATAAAAAATTTTCCGTGCAATTTGCATAGATCTAAAAGCCAACTTCCTTTGGTTGTGTGCTTTGCAATGAAGATCTATAAAATCAAAGGACAATCTCTATCTCAAGTTGGCTTATATCTCCCTCGGCCGGTTTTCGGCCATGGATAATTCTATGTGGCCATATTCAGAATTACCGGCAAAAAGGGTTGAAAATCTCATTTGTGATAAAGATCGTGGGATCTAGAATGTTACCACTAATGTAATGTACAAGGAAGCATTTCACAATCTGTAATTAATACTCATAATATTATTCAACTTGACTATTTAATTTATATTGTTACATTGTCATTCAAATTCTAAATTATTTACTTTTTAGTATTGTTTACTTAATTTGATTATTTTTGCTCTTCTTATAGATGAACTGATATTTTGTTTATATGCATTGCACCATTTCAACGTTTTAAATTTTGTATTATTTGATTTGATTAAAAAATTGTAATGAGATTGCTCTTTAATACGACTCAACTAATGATATAGGTTTTTCCATTGTCATTCTAATATATTATTATGTTTTTGTATAAAAAATTGAATTATTTCCGTAAAATCTTATTACCTCCCATAGTGTCAACTAAACTATATTATGGAAAAAATAACTCTAAGAATCGAAAATAATACGTCATATGATGATTAAGAAATGTAGAGCAAATCATGACAGAATATTGCAATATTGATTTGATTTTTATGAGTGATTGGTTATTTAAATAAATATTTTAACCTAAAGTTCTAAGCATACACCTCATGCAATGTAAACATAATGTTCAAGATTTTTCTTCAATACAATTCTAAGAATCACACAGAATATGGAAATGAATAGGTCATATAGTGATTAAGAAATCGGAATCAAATAAACATAAAATATGTCATATTTATATGATTTTCTTGAGTGAGTGACTGCCCATTTAAATAATTTTTTTTTTACTTAGAAATTCAGAATATGGTATTGTCGGTGAATGGCTGGCGAACGGAAAGAATGGGAATGGACTTGGTGCGAAGAGGGATGTGGTGGACGAGAAAAACGGGAAAGAGGTGAAGGGAAGGCACGGGGGGTGCTGGTGGTGCGATGCAGCCCGGTGGTGCGGCGAAGAGGGAGGCGACTTGATGATGGTGGTGCGCCGTCTGTGCTGGGCGGTGCGGGTGGTTGTTGGATGATGGTGGAGGTGTGCCGCCGATGCTGGGGGTGTGGTGAGCAGAGAGGGGAAAGCCACGGGCCTGTCGTCGTCGTGGAATGGTGATGATGCCCACAACCTAGCTATGGTGTTTACTGTTCCCTATTATTCTACTTGTCTTTCAGTGTAGTCGTGTTCACAAATCAAATAGACAATAGTCATATATTAAGAAATCTTCTCCTACAAGTAATGTCACAAAGTCAATACATTACGCAAGATAAATTTCCATCAACTATTTAAAATGTGATATAACGTCCAATGTGGATATTACGTGATGTCCAGTTCCTTATTCAATTACGAGTTGCAATTTCTAAATTCACAAATCGTGCAATGTAGATGTTATATGATATGCTTAACTCGATATTTTTGAACGATCCCTATTTCATAATACATGATACACTGAATGTGTTTTGATCCTTACTTCATAAAAGGTTAGGTTCTGTAAAATAAAAATAGAAACACAAAAGGTTAGGAATTTATGAAATTCATGTACTTCTTCTGGTTTTTGTTACTTTATCCACTTTCCTTTTTATATTGTCCCTTATTGATTTACCCACTTTTTATTTTTTCTATTTTTAGAGTAATCCGACCAATTGTTTATTATATTTGGACTTAGGTTTTTCTATTTGTCTTTTCAAGACCTACACACATCAACTTTAATATATAAATTAATACTTTCTCTTTCCTTCTGTATCTTACATAATATTTCTCCTAAAACTCTATGCCTAAAGAAGGTAAACTAATAAAAACTGGAGGGGGTATCTCGAATTTTGGCACAGATCAGCTGCAACACAATTTTCACTCTAAACGCTCATAGAAAATTATACAATGAACATAACGAAGTTAACAAAACAATACAATACAAAAAATTTACAAAAAAACACAATAAAAAAAATTGAAAAACTCCATAACTAATTGGAATTAAAAATGTAGAAGCCCTTGACATTTCCATGACTTTCTTGCTTATTTTGATTCTCAACTTGTTTTTAATATCCAATGTTCAAAGGAATTTGATTTCTTCACCACCTGCTTGCAAACTGCTACTTAGAGCATCCACATTCATGAGAGTCCCCTTAATTTCTCTCTCCTCACCTCATTAGTCCACATCACTTTCCACTAACTTTATCACCTACCCTTCCCATCTCATAATTCATACATACATTCATTAACCTCCCCTTTACCTTCACTCTCCTACTTTTCCATACATGTAGGCGTGATTTTATTTTGCCTACGCGGTGTGATTGCGTATTTAACTACCTCATTGTAAAGGTTTTATTGAAAATGTTTTCAAGTAGCCAACAAATCTTTAAATTGGAAGACTCATAAACATAATTGGATATTGAGAAATCGTAGGACAATTTAGGTACTTATCCAATGTATATTTCCTCGTTATGACTCCACTAATGGTCAATGAACCATATATTGAGTTCAGGGGTGAGAGTACGAACACGGTCATGAACCACGTTCGCCTATTGCTGGCCTCTACTAAATATCGATTCATATCAATGTTTATGCAAAAGAATAACCAAATAATATTTTCAAGCACCCTTAAAATATTAGTCTAAGTTGGTTGAAATTTGGAGTTATGTGATACAATGGTGATATGTGTTGCCGCTTGAAATGGGAAACTGAATTCCTTTTGAGTTTACTTCATGACTTGGTTTTTGGAATTATTCTGATGGCCGGTGATATGTGTTGCCGCTTGAAATAGGAAACTGAATTCCTTTTGTGTTACATTCCATTCATATTGTCCAAAAGGAACATTAAAGGCGGTTTTGTATCTATCCTTTTCTTCTATTTGAATTTGCCAAAATCCACTTTTCATGTCAAATTTTGAGAAGATTTTTGCATTACTATGTTTGAGTTACTACTATCATGTGAAAACAATTTTCTACAAAAAGTAGCCATTATCAACTAGTAATAAAATGTAGTGCATATAGCAGTTAAGTAGATGCATATAAATGGGACCAACGGGACCACCCTTACCGGGACCACCTTTTCTCCTTTTAACGGCTGACCAACGGATTTAACAAGGGCTAACCAACGTCTGACCAACACTTAGGGTTGAGTACCGTCTTGACCGTGTTTCATATTAATTATGTAGCGAAAGGGGGACCGTCTGGTAGGTAATTAATCTCGTCAAAGGATGTATTAAAATTTTAAAACTATGATTATTAAAATTTGTATCTTGCTTTGAAAAGATGATTTATTATTAAGATTAATAAGTAGATGAAATCAGTTTAAAAAATATGAACAGATATTAAAAGTAATACGCAAATATGAATAATAACTTACTTTGATTGAACTTGAATGAACTTTTACAAGGATTGAGTAATACAACTATTTTTGAGCGTAAGGCTTTTGTAGAGGATTTTGCTAAATGAACTTTGATATGAAAAAGACTTAAAGAACTTACTGTCCTAAGGAACTACATGTTCCTATTTATAGTACATGAATTTTGGAGCTTTTTGAGACAATTTTGATAAACTTTGTCGATTGGTGTAAAAAATTATACTGTATTGAGTTGGCATCATAACTTGAATTTTGTAATCTTCTTTGAATGAGAGTCTTGTTTTCATGTGTACTTTGGTGAGCATCATTGGAAGTTGAAGTACATGAAACTTTGGTCTTTTCTTATTTTTGTTTTTATTTGAGAAGATATATCTTTGCTGGTGATCTTCAGGTGATGAATGCTTGGTTTTTGTAGTTTTGTCTTTAGTGAGTTTGGTGTTTTGTTTATTTGTATGGTGTGCGCCGAGTTTTCTACGGGTAATCAGGTGGTACATCTGGTTTTTGGTGTTGATAAGTCATCGTTTCAAGTACCTGCATCGAAAATATTAGTAAATATGTCCCTTATTTTTGCCTAAGTGATAATCACTTAGCGGGATCTTTTTAATTTTATTTTTATTTGCCCTAACTTTTGCCAGGAAGATCCTACGGGCTATTTTCTAATAATTTGAAAAAGTGAGTTTTGCCTTCATCAGATAGGAATTTTCCAGCTCTGAGCTGAGATAAATATTGATCCAAAGGTTCTGAGTGATTGATACCTGTAATAAAATATTCTTGTAGCCATGTAGGAAAAACGACTGTTGTATTGCCATAATGAATAAAAGTAACTGGATTTTCATCAGATTTTCTGATTAATTCTATTTTTCGGATGATGTAGAAAAACCCATAAGCTCTTGCTTGAGTAGGATGTATGATTGCTGGATCCTTGTTGTAAAGATCACGTTTTTATAGTATTAATCAGTATGAAGTAATGAGCTGGTTTGATCTTGCCATCTACCATTTCTATGTTGGCGCTGATGATTTCTTCATAAATCCATTCATGTCCTTGAATGGAATGTATTTTTGAAAATATATATTGCTGGAATTTTGTGAGTTCTTTCAAAAAATCTGACCCAGGCTCTGGTATTTTATAGAATTTTCTTACTAAACCATATTTCCATGTATTAAAATATGGATCAGTCTTCTGAATTAAGGTCTCTTGTTGAGATGAAAAAGCATCCAGTTTGATATTATGCAAATAGTAGTATTGATCGTCCCCATGTTCGCCAAATGTTATAGGGAGATATGGTTTCTGATTATAGAAAGTCGATGTACCATTTGTCGAAATTGGCTTTTTTAATTTTGTTGATAATGATTTCTTGCATATCTGTTGGAAGTTGATAAATCTGGATGATAATTTCAAGTATAAAAAGTTTGGAAATTGTTTTGTGTATTGTGGGTAAAGCATGGGTTTTGGCATTTTGAGTAATGTTTTTAGAGAATTCTTGTGAGGAAGGAGAAAGTTTTTTGAGTAAGTCTTGGATTCCTTGTCTATGAATTCTTCCTTTTTGTGTGGAATATAAGTTTTTGGGTTTTTTTTGTAGAAGTAGAAGATGATAGAGCTTTCTGCATCTAGATTAATTAAATAACTAAGTAATATTGGAAAATAATTTAAAAGTATTTTTGAGAAAATAGATCTTTTGAAATTATACAAATATTATTACAGCATCCTTTTTGACAAAATGGGGCTGACTCTTTTGAACAACATGAATTTGGCTCATTATCAGATTCTATTTGAAGTAGATTATTTTCACTATGGTCAGTAAGGTTATGGTCTGAGGAATTTTCTAGTAAACATAAGGCTAATTTTTTGTGTTGAAGGTCTAAATCATGATTACATAGCTCATTAACCTTTTTGTTTTGAATCACATTCATTAGCTTTATAACCTACCCTACCACACTTATAACAATAAATTGGTTTTTTAGGATCTATGGTTTTCTTTGGTGGTGGTCTTGTGGGTTTTTTAAAGGTTTTTTTTTTATAATATGGATCATTGTTTAAAGGTTGTCTATTTGGTCGAAAGGTTTCTCTAAATCTTTTCCTATTAATAGCTGAAGGAGGTTGAATTTTAGGTAATCCGAAGGCAGCACAAAAACTACCTAATTCCCTACGTCTTTCTCTTTTTTCTAATGAATATTTACTTTGAATTGCTAATTCCTGACATAAAGGAATTGCTTCTTTTTTAACAAAGGAAAATATTTGTCCATAGGTCATACTATCATACGGAATTTCATCTTGACCTGTACTTTCTCTTAGTTTTAAGAATATCCTTTGAGAAAATAAAGATGGGAGACCGGATATAAATATTTCTTTCCAAAAGGAGTGATTACAATCACCTCTTCTAAAAATATTACTAAGGAATACATCTTTGTACCAACGATAATCATCAAGTGTAGGACATCTAAGATTAGTGAGAACTACATGATTTGTTGACATTTCTTCTTTAGGATTTCCAATAAAATGCATAGCAATCATATTAATAAGAATTGAACTTCCGTCTAGAGCCTGTTGTTCATTTTCTATTTTAATATGATTAATTATTTGAACTTTAGTCTCCGCATTAATACTATTGTCCCACCAATTTCTTAATTGACCAGTAAAACCAGTCGTAAGAAAATCTATAATAGTATGTTCATGACAATTCTTTGATCTATAAGTAGTAATAGCCATAGTCATTTCAGACAAGACATTTAATATTTCATATTCTGATTTTCCATCAACATTCCATTCATAGACTGCTGATCCATCATATTGTGAGTCTCGAAATTTATGTCGTTCTTCATATTGAATATCTGGTGGAGTTGGTCTAGTATAGTAATTTCTAGTAGAGACATTTTTCCAAGAACTATTATTTATTTTATTAATTTCATTTTCTTCATCATCAGAACTGATTATTTTATTTGAATCTAGGACATTAATATTATTAGTTGATTTAGAAGTACCGAAGCTAGATAATTTTTTCTCAATCTTACTAATTAAAGGGGTTATTTTTTTCAGGTAAGTTAGATTGCTGAAGTATTTGTTTTGAAATAGTGGTAAGAAGTTGATTTGATTAATTATTTTGATGATATAATTTTTTGATGTCACCTAAGTTTGAAACGGAGGAACTATCATCATTTCTTCCTTTTTTAAAAGGGGACATGACAAAAGATCCTTCATTATTATTAACTTGAATTTCAGTTAAAGGAGGATGAATAGATTTAACTATACTTCCATTTTTAAAGTCCAACTTTGAATTAAACTGCTTGTCATGTTTATTTGATTCTTGTTGAATGGATAAAATATATTATTTTTTATGGTAAATGTGGAGAACCATGTGAAAAAAGGAATATTAATTTCTAATTTGTTCATTTCAGAAATCCATTCTAGTCTAATATGATTTTTAGCAATTTGATCAAAGCAACCAAAGAACCAGTCTTTTTTATCACTATTTTTTTTTTGAATAAAAATCATTATGAATGTAATCTAAATCTATTTGGAATTCCTTTTCTATAACATTAATAGAGGATAAAGTAGGTGGTTTCATAGCTAAAAGAGAATCTTTATAGCCAACTAAGCGGTTATCTCTTAAGGCTATGTATATTGGACAATCAAGGCCTTCTCTAGAAAGAGGTTTTAAAGCTATTTGAATCATACCAAAATGAATATATCTATATGTTTTTAAATATTTGTCTATATATAGATGTCTTATTAAGTAATTTAATACTTTAAAATTCTTAATTTAAACTTGTAGTTTCTTCATGGTGCTTAATAGAAAAGGCAGTTTTAAAGTCAAGTTTTCCTATTTGATAAATTGTATCTATATGTTTTTTGGGTATAGTCTAGTTTTGAAAATTAATCGGAAAATATATCTCTTTACTATGTACTATGTTTGAGTTACTACTATCATGTGAAAATAATTTTCTACAAGAAGTAGCCATTATCAGCTAGTAATAAAATTTAGTGCATATAGCAGTTAAGTAGATGCATATAAATGGGACCAACGGGACCACTCTTACCGGGACCACCTTTTCTCCTCTTAACGGTTGACCAACGGATTTAACAAGGGCTGACCAACGTGTGACCAACACTTAGTGCAACTTCTTAAATACTAAACCCACAAAATTATATACTATATGATGTAGGTAACTTTTAGTGAAAAGTAGTAACACTAGATAGCTGAACTAAACTTAATACACATAAAGATAATATATTTCTTTTTAAATAAACAAAACATAAACTATCCTAATAAAATATAGTAGCATGATATTATGAATTGTAAGTAGTAGCAAAGTTTACGTAGCAAATGAATGTAAGTACATCAAAAGAGCTAAAAAACGAAATCACTAAAAGACGAAATAAGAACCCATCTTTAATTTTAACACAATTAGTAGTACTAATATGAGTATTTCGACTGTTTTAGGCTTAATATCGGCAAATTCTACCCCCCGGCGTTTTTTTGGCTTCGATACCAAGATTATTTATAGCACAATGTTAAAAAAATAAGATATGAAAGTGTGAAATACCAGTATATGTGTTTGCAAGTAACGACCTTCGGGAAGAGCAATCGTTAACCCTGAAGATCGATCGAAATACCAGTATATGTGTTTGCAAGTATGTGTTCTTGTAGGTTTGTAAATATATGTTTGTATGTGTTTGTAAATATGAAAGTGTGAGAATTTGAGAGTGTTGAGAGAATTTGCAAGTATTCGAGTATCGAGCTTATCGGAAAAAGTGTCCCTTAGATCCGGAAAATCACGACTTATTTATAGCACAATGTTAAAAAAATAAGATAGAAAAGGAAACTACGTGTCACGCAAAGAGTGCGCTAGGCGCACTACTCTGCATGACGCACAGAGCCACGTGTTAGGCGCAGATTGGTGCGCCTAACACGGGATAGCCATTGCGCCGCGCGCACGTGGTGCGCCAGGCGCACCGCCTACGTCAGACACGCTTTGACAGTCTTTTTCTTAAACGCGTTTTTAAATGATTTTGTTTTATCCTTTAAATCCAGAAATCAAATTTAAGAGATAAAAATCTTATTTCAATTTTCAAAAATATGTTTGAAAATATTTATTTATTTCTGAAAATATTTGTAGAAATAACAAATAAATACAATTAATTATTAGGAATAATTAATTGGAATTTTTCAAAGGATTGGGCTTAAAATATTTTAAAAGGGCTCAAAATACAATTAATTATTAGGTGTTAAAATAAGATTTTGGATCATTATCGCTAATAAATAAGCTTCACACTTTTAAAATGGTTTTGGGCCTGGTATTCGGACTACTCTCCCCTTGTGTTGGACTAATTAAGACCGCGGTATGTTTCATCATTGGGTCCTTAAATGGAGGCACGATTATATTATGTGTCTACAGAAGCCCCCACTTTTCTGAGGTTCAGGAAACCAATAGTCAAAGTATACGGTGTCGGGACGGAGAACAATTTTAAACGCTCTGCAGTTTAGAACTGATCTATATATCGTCGGTTTCTGCAAAACAAAGTTAGTTTGCAAGACGATAAATACAAGTAATCTGATTACCTGTAGGAAAATAAGTTAGTAGTTAAGTGCAAACAACTCACATAATAATGCACATAATGATGCAAAAATGCAAACTTAAACTCTTTTAAGCATGCACGAGACGCTATGCAAGGATCAGGGTTATGCAAAGCTAAGTTATGAAACGTCATGCAAGGTCAGGGTTATGCAGGGCTAGGAATGATGAAATGCAATACAAGGTCAGGGTTTTTCAAGATTAGGAAGTATGGATAGGTCAGGGCTGTCTCGAACTATATAGAGGCCCTGTGCGAATTATCAAAAGCAGGCCCTTTAGAAAAAGTTCAAAAAAAATAAAAAATATCAACGTTAATTTCTAGACAACTTGTAAACATTCAGGGCATCAGGGAACTTCATTTTCACGAATTATGATGAGTGATTCATTTAGAGTGAAGTTATTTTACTTGTGGATCACGCGATAAGAACTAGCGATTAGCGAATTGCTATTTTATGTATTTTTTTGGTAGACTGTAATTGGAGTTACTTATAAAGATTTCACTCAAGAGTATAGTCTTAAATAGAAAACTGTAATTACTTTATGCGTTAAAAAGTAAAAGAATTAAAGTAAACTACAAAAATTCTCCAAATTGAATATCTTACTTTTTAAAGAAATTTTAGGATTAATACCAATAAATAGGTAAAAAAAGGTCAAAGTAAAAAGTTAGTTAAATTATCTATACTAGAGAATATCAACCGTATTAATCTCTTAAACCCACAATACAAATTATACTGCGAAATTCCAGAAACACTAGCAAATGACAAAAAAAGATTTATCACAAAAGAACGACAAAAAGGAATGTAAAATTATCTCATATTTGAAGAATTCAATAATGTAATAGCTTATCCGTTCATGATTCTTCACTTCACATAATCAGATTATGAAAAGAGACTAGCCCAAATAATTAGAGTATTTGAGTACCATTTTTTTTATGATTAAGAGATAAATGTAAATGGAAACGGGTTGCAAATAAATAGGTAATAAAAGAATTTCCCAGTTTAAACCATATTTTTTGGTGTTTCATTTGAGGTTAATTAGAAATATGTATGGATTGAAAAATTATGTTGAAGTGATAATTAGAGGCTTGAATTAGAGTAATCAATATAAGGTGAATGCGTTTCCCAAAAAAATGAGAAGGTGAATGGGTTTGGGAATTAAGGCTTGAAGAAGATTAGACGATACGCATGACTATTGTGGGAAGTGGGAACTGGTAAGTCAATAAACCTTTTCTTTTTACTACTTGGACTTTCTCTATTTTTGGGCTCTCACAGTCAAGGGGCCCTGTTCCATGAAATTGGTTAAACATGGTAAAAGCCGGCCCTGTGATAGGTAGAGAGATAGAGGATAAATTTCCGAAATCTGTTTTGGTAAATAAATCGGGGTCCGCAAGTGAGATCCGCAAATTACAACTCTTCGGGAGTTTGATTTGGAGGAACCACCACATATATAGGATGTCCCCCACTTTGGGTAAGCTTGTCTTGAATTAAGCAATTTAAACCTAGATTAGAACATACATGATGAGCATTCCGAATTTTTCAGTGGGGATTCTTCTTTGGGGACTTGATACAGGCAAAATCAGATATCGCCAGAGACCATGGAATTATCGAAGAGTCCTTCAAGAACAAAGAGAGTTTGGATTGAAAAAAAATAAAATGTTTAAATTTGTGACTCATATAGATCTAGGTGGGAAAAGGCTTTTACATAACTAAGCTCAGAATCGAGTCTATGTCGGGATCTTAAAAGAGTATGCTCCTGAATTCTAGAAAGTCAAATAATTATACCTTGATTAATTTATTTTAGTTTAGCCGTCGGACCTCGAGATGAAGATTCCGACGTATCCTTGCAAAATCAGACCATTCGTAGTTCTGAATCTGATTTCTTTCTCTTTTTTTTTGTGCCCTAACTTTTTCCTAGGCCGCCCTTTCGGGTTTTCAACCTAGCGGGCTTGGACATACCTTGGAGAAGGAGTTACAGTTGGATATGAAAGGTTGAGGTGTTAGGTTTTGATGAAGGTTTAATTGGCTGGGCTAAGGTAGGATTATCGATTTGGATTATACGGGATAAGGTTTTGACGGATTGAAAAATTTGAATGAGGAATGAAACTTGTGTGCAAGCCCCCTAACTTGACTTTTTATTTCTTTGCCTTCGGCTTTTTCTTTTTGCATTTTTTCTTTTTGTCCTGTGCGTTTTCTTTTGCTTTGACTTCTTTTTTTTCGCACTTTGATCTTTTTCACCTTTTTTTATTTTTGCCTGGCATTAAATTTTTAAATGTAGTAAGGCTTGCACACGAGTTTTTGGGTTAGGATGGAAGGCTTGAAGGTTATTTTATGGCGCTTTTGTAACACCCCGTAATTTTCACTCTTTATTTTGGAGTTTGTTTGCATTAAAATTATATTTTTCGTAAAAATAAAATAATTTATTATTTAAATTATTTTGGAACGTGTATCTATATATATTTATTTTAAGTTGGTAGTTAATTGTTTTAAAGGTTATATTAGTTTCGTTATTTATTTAAGCGTTTAGGATGTGTTTTTGTAACGTTGTTGGACCGACTTTAGTGATGAAGTGGTACATCACGTGTGGCATGTTATGCTGGCCGAAAATAAGCATGAATGGGGAAGGAAAGTGAAGAGTTTGAAGCTCCTAAAGACACCCTTTTGCTAGCTTGAACCCCCATCATTAGTTCTATCATTAATCCCTTAAACCTTCTTGTTTTCCCATGAAAAAAAGTTCTGACTATAACCAGAACCTTCAGCCTAGTTTATTCATCTATACCCACGCCATTTTCAAGAAACGAAAGAGAATAAAGGAAGAGAAAAAGAAGAGAAAAGTTCAACCCGATTTTTCCTATCACACCTTCACAAAAATGTCTATTGCCGGAGATCTAACCGTTGGATTGTTGTTAAATTGGGATGGCACGTTCAGAACATCTTTTGCTTTACTTTGACAAAAGGGATTTTGAATCCAAGTTTTCGATTGTCAGGAATATTTGTCGGAACAGAATAATACAAAATGAGATTTTTCAACGTTCAAGAAGAAAACGCCTAGTGACTTGTTGCTACAATTATCGTTCGTGAAGGACTTGGACTGCACCCATATTTTTCGAATATCTTTAGACTCAGCTCTCATCCCGACGTTCAAGGTAACTAGTAGTTATCTTAGAACGCTAGAGATTAGGGTATATATTGATAGTAGATTATTAAGTTAGGAATTGTTTTAATTACTTTTTATATGAAATTATTGATGAAAATTTACGTGAGTGTTCATCATGTATGCTGTGAGTATGTTATGTGCAGAAGATAATTTTTAATTGAGTTTTTCCTATTTTATTAATAAAATTGGTAATTTGTGTGTTTATGGCTTAATTATAAAATAATTAGTGAATGAGTTTTATAATTGTTGAAAACATTTTTTTAGTGAAGCACGTTATGTGTGTGATATATTGTCCATATCTTAGAATAATTTTTGCTTACTGTTTTCGAGTTTTATTAATTTAATTCTCTATTTTTGCATTTTTGTGATTGTTAATAATTAATTCGTGATTATTATATTTTTAGTCCAAAAAATCTATTTCATTTCATAATCTGTATTAACGTGAGTTTATGCATGTTATGTGAATTTTTGGTAATTTTTGTGCATTTATTTCTAATTTTAAGTATTTTATTGGCTTTACTGAGTAATATGGAATTTATTGTTTAAAATTACTTTTGAGGTCCGAAAATTAGAAATAAAATTATTACTTTGTTAGTAAGGTTATGATGGTGTTATGTTTATTTTTGTGAGAATTTAGGGTTTGGTTTTAATTGTTATATAATTTTTATTGTGGTTTTACTAAGGATTTAGGTTTATTCTTTTTAAATTATTAAAGAGATTAATAATCAGGATTAAAATGAAACTTTTTGCATTCTTTGAAGGCTGATGATTAATATGTTATTGTGGTTATGATTGGGTGTTATTCTATTTACGTTTAGGTAGTGTAAGAATGGTTAATTGTGTACGTTTTATTGGATTAAAGTGTTTGGCTAAATTAATACTGTTTATTCAGTAGCGCCAGACACACCAAGATGGGTCAGACGCAAGGTGGTTCGTGTGTTAGACGCATAGGTTGGCGTGGAGCGCAAGCTCCTGCACTGAGCGCACACGTGTTTTGTATTGTGTTGTATGATTTTTCTTATATGCTTGAACGTATGCTTTACATGTAATTGGTGATCTATCATGTTGGGATTTAATTTTGTTTGATGTTGTTTGGTGTTGTATAACTCTTCTTATATCATTATTTGTGCTTAAATGTGTACAAAGGTGTTTGTTGTTTAAAGTGTTCATTGTAAACTTATGAGTTTTACTTCTTTGAGGAATTTTGAAGAGATATCTATTGATGAATTGTGGGTATAAGGCCGGGTGGCATCCCTTTGATGAATATTGTGGAGTTAAATGATATTGTTATATTACTTATGATTTTATTTTTTTGAGATAAGAATATTTGGTGGGATAGATGTAGTCCCCGGTGAAGAACATGCCAACCACCTAGATTGCGATCTAGGGGTAAAGCTGGGTTAATTGTTGTCATCCGAGAGGACAGGGGGTTCTACGTGTTCTACCCATTATCGGGAGTTTGGTCATTCTTAGACACAGGCAGTGGGGAACGTAAGCCCATAGACTAACCTGGAGATTGCGATCTGATAAACCTTAGGAAGTGGATTGCGATCCACATGCGTTCGGTTTCTTACTCAATAACTTGTTCTACCTATACTTTTATTTTTATTGAAGTACTCTTGAGATGATTTATTTATTTTACTCTATTTACTTGTTATTTACTTTTCAATTGGGTTACTTGTGAGCTATATGGATGTGGTTGCATATTGTAGTTGTCTTGACTTTATTCTTTCCTTTCTTACTAATCTATGTCTGGAATAGACTTTGATTTCTTTTGTTTTGGGAGAACTGCTAGTTAATCCCTACTGATTGTGGATGTTTGTTATATATTTTGCAAGTTATGTTGATGGAAAATCTTCTTTGGTTTTGGGCTCGGGTTGAAATGTGAGCAATAAAATGTTAGATGTTTTAGGCCTCGACTTTTAATTAATGTAAAAGTCATTTTTCTCTTTCGGATATTAATCTAATTTATTTAATTTATTTACACTATTTATTTATGTTGGTTTTATCACTTAGTTATTTAAACGAATTTCTTGTAGTAGTGAAATTTCTAGAAGACGATATTTCCGCCATCATCCTATAATACTATTATTATTTCTTTCTATTCATCTTTGAAATTCTGGGGTGTTACAGTTGGTATTAGAGCAAAACGCTACTAAACTCTGAAAAAGAGTTGCTAATGATTCTTTAGAATTATTAGTTAGCCATAGGAGATAAAATTTGTTTAGAATTAAGTATAGTAGTTTCACTATAAGGAGAGTGTGATGGGTTGCGTAAATAAAGGGAAGCCTTATGGGAATGTGGTGTACTCTCATGCTTATGGAGCATATGTTATATGTATAGTTACTTCTATTATTGGTGGAATTAGTCTACCAAGTTTGCAATCTTATTTGCAGGGCCTCTTACATGTAATTTATTTTCTCTTTTATCAGAGTGGGCATCGAAAGCGAAGTAATAAATAGCCTTTTCGGTTTAGTTGTGTGTTTAATTTGTTTTGTGTTTTGCAATTTAAAAATATATGTAACACCCCCAAAATCCATACACGTCTAGACTACGCTGCATCGACTTTGGGAGTGTTACCGCCGCGGTGAAACGCAAGGCTTATTGAAATTAAAACATTAACTTACTCTTTACTATGAAAACTAAATTGCAGCGGAAATAAAATGTTAACTAATTAACTACAACTCGGGAATCACCATTGACCCCTTTTATTTAAACCAATAACTAAGTGAATCATAAACGAACTCTCGAATGTTCAACCAAAACACTTTAAAAGTTTATAAACCAGTGAATATCCCCCGTATGCCCAAACTCATGCAGCATCATCAGCATACCTAATCTGCTCCCCATTGAAACATCAATAGTTCATCACAGGTCAACAAACAACTCAAATAACCAACAATCAGCTATGCTGAGTACGTACATAATCAGTTACATAATACACTAAACATAATCAGAATAATAATAACAATTCCTAAACATGATTATACAAAAACATTAAATTCCGTTTTTACAATTTATTTGGCATCGAACGGGCACCGTCATCTTTCTAGAATCATACGCGCTACTTAATCCTTAATAGACAACTTGGTCTATTAGATGAAATGTAAATACGGTTTTGTTCCGTTCCACATCCATCACCTTAGTATGCATACCCCTAAGATCGTACGGAACCTTCCGCCTACTTGAGTTATCAAAATTTATAAGGACACTACTGTCGTCACAGTAGACCTGCGTAGGAGTGTAGAACAAGTCCCACACTCCCCCCATTGTTCATCACTTGTAGGGAGTCCAACTACAAGTTTATTGCCAAAATCCTTTCTTAGTATTGTCTATTCATACCACATTAAACATGTAATCATTTAACATTCCTTCTTAGATACAATACTCAAATCTTTACTTCTTGTAACATCCTTGTTACACCATAGATCAAAGAATACAAATCCAATCATCATGCTTATGATACGATAGAATTTCGCATTACCATGCTACATATCGATTTCCAATCACAATCATGTTACCAAACAATCTCAGCAATCACAATTGTTCCCTATCATGGTTCTAGGTTCCAATAGAATAAATCACAACCTAACATGATACTAGTAACTGCAACTGAACTGGTACGCGTACGTACCTTGTAACGTAGAATCTTTGCTGATTATTTAAAACGTTCCGCTTATGAAATTGGGACCTACTCGAATAATAAAAGTAGTTTAGTTGTAAGTACTTGATATCATTAAAATAAAGCCAGCTTAACTAACTATGTAAAACTTAGTGTTTCGAATAATAAAATAAACATTCTTGTTGGTTAAATTTTTCTTTCATAAACTTTATTGAAACTAACATATTTAGGACTTAATAATATGTTTGTGAATCTGATTTCCTCTAACCTATATTATACTTGTTCATGACAATAAAACTTAAACAACTATATATAAGTATTATAAAATCATAATTTAGAAATAATGTCATCATAATAACTACTAATACACTTGTAAATCTGATTTCTTTTAACCTTTATTATACTTTATTTACAACAACAAAACTTAAACGATTATATATACAAGTGTTATAAAAAAATCAGATTTGAGAAATAAAGTTATCATAAGAACAAAAGCGTAATTATAAATGTGATTACTTTTACTAATTCTATACGTTATTTATAATTACAAAACTTAATCAAAGATATATATAAGAATTACAAAAATCAGATTTTAAAGTAGAAAAGAAAGAGAACGACCACTGACGAACTCCGACCGACGCCGACCACCACACGAAACCACCGGCGAGCCGCGACTGAACGAACAATACCTCCAGCGAAACGAACCGCAACTGCTGCAACGAACTTGAACTGTGACCCACAAACAGCAGCAACGAGCCCCTCGACCTCCGGCAGCATACACGAACATGGCCTCCGAGCAGCCGCCACGAGCCACCGGCGAGCGGAAGTCTCAGGCGTAGAGAAAGTAGAGGAAAATCGTGCAGGAGGAAAGAAGAGAAAAGGAGAGGGAGAGGAGAAATAACGTGGAAGAGGAGAGGAGAGGAGAGAGAAAATCTCTTGGGTAAAAAAAAAACGGCTGACTTAAAATAGTGAATAGGGTTTTTTTTTTCTCTTTTTCTTATTTATAGCATAAGAAACCTAGGTTTAATATGATTTGTTTCCAAATCAAATTCCTATTTCTTATTTTATTTATTTGGAAAACAAAACAAAACCGAATTATAATATAATTATAAAACAACTTTTAACTTTATTCTTTATATTTTCTAATTTATAAAAGAATAACTCCCAAAAATACGGAGTATTACAGGCTTCCCCTCTTAAAGGAAGTTTCGTCCCGAAACTTTGAGGTAGCCAGACTTAACGACGATCTTTTGCACTTCTAAGTCCCAATATTCATACACGTCTAGACTACGCTGCATCGACTTTGGGAGTGTTACCGCCGCGGTGAAACGCAAGGCTTATTGAAATTAAAACATTAACTTACTCTTTACTATGAAAACTAAATTGCAGCGGAAATAAAATGTTAACTTAACTACAACTCGGGAATCACCATTGACCCCTTTTATTTAAACCATTAACTAAGTGAATCATAAACAAACTCTCGAATGTTCAACCAAAACACTTTAAAAGTTTATAAACCAGTGAATATCCCCCGTATGCCCAAACTCATGCAGCATCACCAGCATACCTAATCTGCTTCCCATTGAAACATCAATGGTTCATCACAGGTCAACAAACAACACAAATAACCAACAATCAGCTATGCTGAGTACGTACATAATCAGTTACATAATACACTAAACATAATCAGAATAATAATAACAATTCCTAAACATGATTCTACAAAAACATTAAATTCCGTTTTTACAATTTATTTGGCATCGAACGGGCACCGTCATCTTTCTAGAATCATACGGGCTACTTAATCCTTAATAGACAACTTGGTCTATTAGATGAAATGTAAATACGGTTTTGTTCCGTTCCACATCCATCACCTTAGTATGCATACCCCCAAGATCGTACAGAACCTTCCGCCTACCTGAGTTATCAAAATTTATAAGGACACTACCGTCGTCACAAGAGGCTGCGTAGGAGTGTAGAACAAGTCCCACACTCCCCCCATTGTTCATCACTTGTAGGGAGTCCAACTACAAGTTTATTGCCAAAATCCTTTCTTAGTATTGTCTATTCATACCACATTAAACATGTAATCATTTAACATTCCTTCTTAGATACAATACTCAAATCTTTACTTCTTGTAACATCCTTGTTACACCATAGATCAAAGAATACAAATCCAATCATCATGCTTATGATACGATAGAATTTCGCATTACCATGCTACATATCGATTTCCAATCACAATCATGTTACCAAACAATCTCAGCAATTACAATTGTTCCCTATCATGGTTCTAGGTTCCAATAGAATAAAACACAACCTAACATGATACTAGTAACTGCAACTGAACTGGTACGCGTACGTACCTTGTAACGGAGAATCTTTGCTGATTACTTAAAACGTTCCGCTTATCAAATTGGGACCTACTCGAATAATAAAAGCAGTTTAGTTCTAAGTCCTTGATATCATTAAAATAAAGCCAACTTTACTAACTATGTAAAACTTAGTGTTTCGAATAATAAAATAAACGTTCTTGTTGGTTAAATTTTTCTTTCATAAACTTTATTGAAACTAACATATTTAGGACTTAATAATATGTTTGTGAATCTGATTTCCTCTAACCTATATTATACTTGTTCATGACAATAAAACTTAAACAACTATATATAAGTATTATAAAATCAGAATATAGAAATAATGTCATCATAATAACTACTAATACACTTGTAAATCTGATTTCTTTTAACCTTTATTTTACTTTGTTTACAACAACAAAACTTAAACAATTATATATACAAGTGTTATAAAAAAAAAAGATTTGGGAAATAAAGTTATCATAAGAACTAAAGCGTAATTATAAATGTGATTACTTTTACTAATTCTATACTTTATTTATAATTACAAAACTTAATCAAAGATATATATAAGGATTACAAAAATCATATTTTAAAGTAGAAAAGAAAGAGAACGACCACTGACGAACTCCGACCGACGCCGACCACCACACGAGACCACCGGCGAGCCGCGACTGAACGAACAATACCTCCAGCGAAACGAACCGCAACTGCTGCAGCGAACTTGAACCGTGACCCACGAACAGCAGCAGCGAGCCCCTCGATCTCCGACAGCATACACGAACGTGGCCTCCGAGCAGCCGCCACGAACCACCGGCGAGCGAAAGTCTCAGGCGCAGGGAAAGGAGAGGAAAGTCGTGCAGGAGGAAAGAAGAGAAAAGGAGAGGGAGATGAGAAATAACGTGGAAGAGGAGAGGAGAGGAGAGAGAAAATCTCTTGGGTAAAAAAAAAAACGGCTGACTTAAAATAGTGAATAGGGGTTTTTTTTTCTTTTTCTTATTTATTGTATAAGACACCTAGGTTTAATAGGATTTGTTTCCAAATCAAATTCCTATTTCTTATTTTATTTATTTGGAAAACAAAACAAAACCGAATTATAACATAATTATAAAACTACTTTTAACTTTATTCTTTATATTTTCTAATTTATAAAAGAATAACTCCCAAAAATATGGAGTATTACAATAAACTTTAATTTTATGTTAATATATTCATGTGTGTTGCATTGCATTATTTTTTTTGCTGGTTGCTTGATAGTATATGTTATTATGTGAGACGGTATATATTTTCTATTCTTTTCCAATTAAGTGGTGTTTTTTTTTTATGTGAGTACTACATATCTGTTTTATTATTTACAAAACTTTATAGTTTGAGTTTATCTTCCAAATTATATTTTAGATCTTTGATGTTAATACATTTCATACTTATATAAGAGTTATATTGTGGTATTCAAATTTTGTTATTGTTAATATTTTGACATACTCTTTTGAAAAAACGTTTCATTTCAATTGTTTTATAATGGTTTGGAAAAAGAAAGGGGTTTTGAAATTGTCTTTCAAGATATTCTTCAAATTTCTCTTACCGTCTTTGACCATCTATATTTATAAATATTTTTCTTTTAATATTTTTATTTTTCATGCTAATCCTTGTTTAGCCTTTAATTATGGTAATAAGTTTTATAGTCTTTGAAAATAAAAGTACCCTGATGAGTTATTGTGGGTTATAGATTGAAACGTAGATGCAAACTATTTTGTTTTAAAGGTTAGCATTCAACAACTTTTATTTTACTTACTAATTTACTTTTCTTATTAGCATTATTTTTCAAACTCAAACGCGTGAAAGGATCTCGTTTACTATTTGTTGTTTCTTGTTTAATATTTAGTGCTTTCTCATTTCATAGCAAAATTTTGGTTGTTTTCATTACTTCTTATTTAATTCTCTGATTTTGACTGATCTGTTTTATATTCTTTGAAAACAAAATTTATATACTTGGTCTAAATTTTAAACTTGTTTGAGTTGATATTAAGTCATAATGGGTGATTCCTTTGACTTGTATGTCAATTTGATAAGTTGACACATTTTGACTATTTTGATTTAATTTCCTTTTTGAGTTGATATTAAGTTTATATTGGGTGATTCCGGTAAACTTTAATGCCGATTTGATAAGTAGGCTTTCAAATATTATTTTGTTGATACTAGGTTGCAATGGGTGGTTCCATGCACATTTGTGTCGACTTGTCAAATTTTATAATTGCTGTTTATAATTTATTACTTTATCGCCTACTTATTATTAGTGTTTCGTCGTTGTGAAATTTATTTTAAAGTTATCAATTTCTTTTGCGAACTTTAAATTTCATATATATGTTTAGGAGGACGTATGCTCATATAACATATGTCATTACTTGAGTTCGTAAGTGCTACTTTGATAAAACAGTTAACTACTATTTATTAAAGTGTTCTTATCTCTATAAGTGGAGTATAAGCCTGTGTGATTATCTCTATTTAGTTTGGTTTGGCTATCAATTTACGAACTTTTGCTTCTTCGTTTCTTTTCTAAAAATATTTATGTATGATCGGATTTATTCTTTTATAATTTTACGTAAATATTTATTCCTACTTCTTTTGCAAAACTACCTATAGTTTATTGTGCAAACGTTTTTACCTTAAACTTTCTACTTGTCTTTGGTTCTTTCACATTATATAAATGATGGTTGTTATCATGCTTCCTTACTATACAACTCTTTTTGGTCTTCCAAAATAAAATGTATAATATTTGAGTTATCAAATTTTATACCCACAAAGTTGTTTAGTTCTTAACTAAAATCCATCAATTTCTGTTTTCTTAATGTTCTTTATCTAGAGTATTTAATTTCTTTTGTCTCTTCGTTGTTTTGAAGTTTCAAAGACGAAACTCTTTTAAGGGGGAGTGATTGTAACACCCCGTAATTTTCACTTTTTATTTTTGGCGTTTGTTTACATTAAAATGATATTTTTCGTAAAAATAAAATAATTTATTATTTCAATTATTTTGGAACGTGTTGTGAAAATGTGTATATATTTTTATATGTTGTGATATATTTATATATATTTATTTTAATTTTAGTTAATTATTTTAAAGGTTATATTAGTTTCGTTATTTATTTAGGCGTTTAGGATGCGATTTTGTAACGTTATTGAACCGACTTGAGTGATGAAGTAGTACATCACGTGTGGCATGTTATTCTGGCCGAAAATAAGCATTTATTGGGAAGGAAATTGAAGAATTTGAAGCTCCTAAAGGCACCCTTTTGCTAGCTTGTAACCCCCATCTTTAGTTCTATCATTAATCCCTTAAACCTTCTTGTTTTCCCATGAAAAATAATCTGACTATAACCAGAACCTTCAGCCTAGTTTCTTCATCTTTACCCACGCCATTTTCAAGAAAATAAAGAAAGGAAAGGAAGATAAAAGAAGAGAAAAGTTCAATCCGGTTTTTCCTGCCACACGTTCACAAAAATGTCTATTACTGGAGATCTAACCGTTGGATTATCGTCAAATTTGGACGGCACGTTCAGAACATCTTTTTCTTCACTTTGACCGAAGGGATTTTGTATCTGAGTTTTCGATTGCCAGGAATCTTGGTCGGAATAGAATTATACGAAATGAGATTTTTCAACGTTCAAGAAGAAAACGCCTAGTGACTTGTTGCTATAATTATCGTTCGTGGAGGAATTGAATTGCACACATATTTTTCGAATATCTTTAGACTCAGCTCTCCTCCTGACGTTCCAGGTAACTAGTAGTTATCTTAGAACGCTAGAGATTAGGGTATATTTCGATAGTAGATTATTACATTAGGAATTGTTTTAATTACTTTTTATATGAAATTATTGATGAAAATTTACGTGAGTGTTCATCATATATGATGTGAGTATGTTATGTGCAGCAAATAATTTAATTGAGTTTTTCCTATTTTATTAATTTAATTGGTAATTTGTGTGTTTATGGCTTAATTATAAAATAATTAGTGAATGAGTTTTATAATTGCCGAAAACATTTTTTTAGTGAAGCATGTTATGTGTGTGATATGTTGTCCATGTCTTAGAATAATTTTTGCTTTCTGTTTTCAAGTTTAATTAATTGAATTCTCTATTTTTGCATGTTTGTGATTGTTAGTAATTAATTCACTCTTAATATCTCTAATTATATTTTAGTAAAAATTATAAAATTTGTTGTTTTGAAAGTATATATCGAGACGAATCTAACAAAACCCCACATGAATATATTTGTCCTTATATATATATATATATATATATATATATATATATATATATATATATATATATATATGTAGTGAAAAGGTGGTGGTGGATGAATAGCATAAAAATACAATTGTTGCAATAGAAAAAGAATGGAGGAAGTAAGTTAGATAAAATGGAATGAAGTGGACTCAAAGCCTCCTTATAAAATTTTCAGTATCCTTTACTTCCAAAATTGGAGGAATTTGGGATAAAATAGATACTTAAACCAAATATGGAAAATTAACAGTTTATTTGATAGAAAGGATTTGAAAGGAAAAGAAAGAAAATGCAAGGAAATTTGTTATTTTCAAATGTTTGGTTAAAAAAAAATTAAGTGAAAGGAAATGTAAGGAAAGACTTTATATTAAAATTTCTCTTTCCTTTCTTTCCAATAGTGGGGGAATTTAGGAGTAAAAAAAATTTAAACGAGACATGAGAAGTTAAGGTTTCTTTTTCCTTTCTCTTCCTTTCTTTTACTAAAAATGAACTAAACAAGCTGTAAAAGTTTTTTTTTTTTTTTTTTTTTTCTCTTCCATTCCTTTTTCTTCCAATCCTTTGCTTGACTAAAAACAAACCAAACATTCGGTTAACAAAAATTATTAAATTTTCAGACAATGAGATTCAGATTTAGAAAGAATTAAGAATTTCAATTATAAAAAGAAGACCGAGAAAATAACCTTTGGAATTGAAAATGGAAATGTATTTTTTTTTGCTTTTTTTCTTTGTTGAATTACCAAAACAACCCTGGTAGGGCAACTGCTGGCCAATACCTCATACCTGGTATGGGAATCACGTAATTCACGCCTCATCATATAAGTAATAACTAGATAGTCATAGTACTAGTAGTATTTATTCTTTCTCTACAAAAAAAAAAAAACCCCACTAACAAATCATCTTTGACTTCATGAGTCATCAATGATGACCGTTAGATGAGGAAGGACATGGACCCTACTAGTACTACAATACAGGAGTACAGAACCATAATATACTCTACTCCATTTGGTCAATGGTCACAAATGAATCTAAAATAAAGAGTGAAATATTGTAATGCAATTATGCTGAGACACGTTCTCCTTACCTGTCCCAAAGACAACCAAGCAAATATAGCAGTAGTAGCGACAAGGATTACCATTGTTTAATTTGGACTTTATATAGTTTACCGAAAGCTCACTGAATAACAGAGAGAAAAAGTTACAAAAACAGGAGAGGGAGGAGAAATGCAGAAAAATAGGGTAAAAGTTGGTGTGTGTATGTTACCTCTATGTTTTGGTTGGTTAATAGACTTAATACTGTTAACAGAAAAGGCAGCTGGAGCCAGAGACTATAACCGCCATGACTTTCCTCCTGAGTTCATATTTGGTGCTAGTACTTCTGCTTATCAGGTACTCTCTTCTTTTCCTTAACGGACTCTTTTTTCTAGAATTTCATACTTCCTTGTGTTTTTTTTTTTTTTTTTTTTTTTTTTTACTTGTAACATTTCTCATTTAAAATGTTCAGATGTCGGTTTCACTGGGGGTGGTGGTTTCGGTGGTGGGAACTAGGAAAAGGCAAGTTAATATGAAAGTATGATGGGAGAGCGGATAATGGGTAAGGAAAAGGAAATGAAAGGAAGGATGGAATGAGTTGGTTTAAAAGTATAAAATATAAGGCAATATTAGTAAAATATATCCCCTCAAAAAAAAAAAGTAAAATATAAGGCGGGATTTAGTCGTCCACTTCTTTAATCGATGAGGTATAGGTGTTTGTTTAGGGGATAATAAGGGAGGAGATGGGAAGATAACTAGATAAGGGGTTAGGTAATTAGGGGTAGAAGAAATGTAGTATTATTTTTAGTATCGGACGAGGATAAAAGGATAAGAATATGGATAAAACCTCTTTTATTTCACCAAGAGTTTTGGAGTTAGAGACATGTATGTACTCCTTTCGCCCTAAATTTTGCCTCAATTTTTTTTTCAATCCGTCTTGCGTGGACCCGGTTCACATTAAAAATAGTGTGGACCAGGCCTAGACACGTGCCCCACTACAAACTAGTCACTCCCGCTTTCCAAAATCCGCTTGATTTTCTCTCTCTTGAATAAGATTCTCTCGCTCTAAAATTTTAACAAAAACAGTTGTTCAAAACAAACATACACTATATCATTTTAAAACACACTATATCATGTCAAAATACACTATCATATCAAACACTATAACGATCGATTATGATAATTTTGTGTAATATACAAATAAACTACACTATAACATTTTAAAATACACTATATCATGTCAAAACACACTATATCATGCAACACTATCATGTCAAAAACACAAAGAAAACACAATCATGTCAAAATACACTATATCATTTCAAAATACACTATATCATGTCAATATACACTATAACATGCAACACTATCATGCCAAAAAAACTCAGCAAAACACTATCACTTTAAAATACACTATATCATTCTAAAGTACACTATATCATTTCAAAATACACTATAATATGCAACACTATCATGCCAAAAAACTCAGCAAAACACTATCATTTTAAAATACACTATATCATTTCAAAATACACTATATCATGTCAATATACACTATAACATGCAACACTATCATGCCAAAAAACTCAGTAAAACACTATCATTTTAAAATACACTATATCATTTTAAAGTACACTATATCATTTCAAGATACACTATATTGTTTCAAAAATACACTATCAGGAGAGTAAAGTTATCAAGAGGAGAGAGAAGTTATCGGAGAGAGAAAATAGGGGAAGACTGAACGCGGCAAAAACGAAAAGTTGTAATCATTAAAACTCACGTGAGATGGATAAGGTGCACACTAAGTTAGTGTGCACCGGGTCCATATTAGTTTTTTTATTCTTTTCTAGCATCAACAATCTTCTCAACAACAAGAATCCCTATATCAACGACATTCTTAAAACCAAGATCGTAGTCCACAAGAAGTTGCTCGACGTCGACCGAATCCTAACATTAGCAAAAACGTTGTTTTCCTTGGAGAGGAAATCAAAGAGCGGTCTAGGGAGAAGAGGAGGGTAGTGGAGGATTTGGAAGATGAGACCAGTGTAGGAGAGACAGTGGATAGATGTGCACAGTTCGAGAGTTGCGACGGGGTATGTTGAAGTTGCCCCCGAAATTGGGTGGCCACTCGATGTCAAGACCCACAAGGCGAGGCGCGATGGATGCTGCTATTCTCTTTCCTCCTTCACTCACCGAAAAATCAGACCAACCCTCTTGTGTTGTGCCCTGCTCTTCTCTTTCCTCCTTCATGTTGCTGTCGATGTTGTTCTTCGTTACGCCGCTACGAGCTACTATTTGCTGGTGTTGTTGTTGCTTTGCTTATAGTTCTTATGTTGTTGGTGCCATTGAAGGTGTGGAGGAGAGAGAGGGGCATGCGTGGTGATGGAGAGGGCGAAGATAGAGGAGAGAAACAGGAGGGTGGATGGAGGATAAGAGGTGGAGGAAAGAAGGAGAGGATAGATGGATTTGGGAGGTTTTCGGGGAAGGGGAATGCGAGGTGGGGTGGTTTTCGGGGTTGGGATGGTGGGAAAGGGTGGTTTTTGTAGCTGGGTTAGTGGGTGAGTGGCAGGGGGTGGCTAGACAAGCATGGTTGGGGCCATGGGTTGGGGTGGTGGGTGGTGGGTTGGTGAGGGTTAAGAAGGATGGGAGAGAGGTATTTGATTAGCATTGATTAGGTTGATTTGGCTCTAAACCTAATGGAAACTTGACGCCGTTAGCCATTAAGGGTATTTCATGCATTTTTTTAGACCATAAGGGTACCTGGTGCATTTTAAAAAAAAAAATTCTACAGGGATACCATGTGAAAAAACCGTAATTTTTATCTCTTGTAGCTCATCAATCCACTGGATATATAGATAAGTTATTTTTAGTTACTCACTTCAATTTATTGACTCTAGCACTTAGTAATAATATTTACTTCTCATGGATAGTTTATTTACTAAGTAGACAAATTATTATCCCCCACACAATATACAATCATAATATAACAATTATTATAAGAACATTTAGTAGCCTTACCTCACAGCATTAAGCAAACTCCCAATATAGGCATGTAAGTATTCAACCCTAAATGTTACATTTATTGATGTATCATGCTTTGCCGCTTGACCTGCAACCAATAAACATTTTAATTGCAATCAAATTATACTTAGATCTCCTAATTTTTTTTATTAAAATAAATAATAGGAAAAATTGTAAAAAATAATCCCAAGTTTCAGGTGTCTTCCCATATTAATCCCAAGTTTAAATTATTTTTAAATAATCTGAAGTTTGGGAGTCATCTTCCCATATTGGTCCAAAAGACCTATAATCGTTTGAACCAATTTTAAAAAGTTGATAAGACACCATTTTATTTAAAAAAATCACCTCTAATCGCCTTCATCACCACTCCACTATTAAAATGAAAGGCAAACGGAAATGTTTCACGCGGCGTATTGACCTTTAAAACGAGTTTTAAACCGACTTTTTTCACTAGGGACCAATAAGGGAAGACTACTAACAAACTTGAGATTATTTGAAAATAATCCAAAGTTGGGATTAATTTGGGAAGATGGCCAAAACTTGGGATTATTTTTGACAATTTTTCCTAAATAATAAAGGAAGAGTAAAAACAAACCATTTTCATGGATAAAGATAGGAGGATTTCCATAAATATCCTTAAAATATTCCAGTACTTTTTCTAAACCCCATGGCTCAATAGGAAACACAACCTGCAAGATCATATTTAAAAGGAAAAATTGACATGAATAATCCAAACTTTCACCAGTCTTCTAAAAATAATCCCAACTTTGGATTATTTTAGAATAATCCCAACTTTAGAGGGTACCTTCTCAAAATAATCCGAACTATTAATTATCTATATATTATAGACCTAAAACGGATTAGTGTAAGCAATAAAAGTTATAGTTTGGTTTATTTTGAGAAGGTCCCCTCAAAAGTTAGGATTATTCTAGAATAATCCAAAGTTGGGATTATTTTGAGAAGACAGGTGAAAGTTGGGATTATTCATGTCAATTTTTCCTATTTAAAATGTAAGATAGATATAAATCGATTTTTAAACACTACAACTTTTATTATACACCCGGGTGTATTACGAAAATGGTACACCCAAGATTTTTATTTTTATTTTTTGCTCAGGGCTAATCAGAGACCTCAAAATGTGCGAAATTCGCAAAATAAGAAGAGCTCCATATGGGTAAATGAGCACAAAATAGACTTGGGTGTATAGTGAATGCACTCTTTTAAACACAAAGGTTTAATTTAGAAAACTAGTTATTAGGCCCGGGCTATGCCCCGGGTAAGGAACATTTTCATTTATTAATATTATACTTTAAAATGATAATACTAAATAACACTTGGTCTAGTGGTTAAGGCTTTAGTATATCAACTTGAAGTCATGGGATCGAACCCCATAGCATGCAACTTCTATTTTTTTATTGTATGTGGATTGCATGGAGTAAAATCTCTTTAGGGAGAGCGCCACGTGGCACCGTTCCTTGTTTAGGAACGCCTTTTAATATATTAGTATAGATATAAGATATTAAAATGTTTATTGATTGTTCCATTTAACAGATTGTTTAGAAATATGATTTAATTCTTTCAACCTCACCTCTTCTTGTACTCCACTCGGCACTGCATATATTAAGATGTTTTATTAGTATTGCACGTGAAAGTATACAAATAATTGTGTAATGTAACAAATACAATTGAAGAATACTATATAGTTAAAGATGTAAAACATACATATCCATTGCATTGTCGAGTCGGACATATAATCTCTTAGCTTCATGGACAAACTCAAAGGGTCATACTTGATCCTCATGGTAGTATAGTAATTTATTCCTATAAAATCAAACGATCCCTTCACTAAATTTGATTGATGGTTTGTGAAAATCGGAATTCTAGTGCCACCATTTTTCTTCATTGTTTCGGGGTAGTCACCATATATGTCAAGGGATGCATGAACCTGCTCAAAGGAAAAAGGCAAAAGTAAGTAATACACTCAGCATGTTCAACACAATCGGGACAATCTCTACACATACAAAACATATAGTAAATACATATTAAGGGTCTATTTAACCAGATTTTTACTGAAATAATTTCTTTTTATATCGATGAAACTTTTTAAACTAATTGTCAATTCCCTAGTTTTGATGCTAACAACAAATTATGTAAATGCCACCATTTTTCTTCATTGTTTCGGGGTAGTCACCATATATGTCAAGGGATGCATGAACCTGCTCAAAGGAAAAAGGCAAAAGTAAGTAATACACTCAGCATGTTCAACACAATCGGGACAATCTCTACACATACAAAACATATAGTAAATACATATTAAGGGTCTATTTAACCAGATTTTTACTGAAATAATTTCTTTTTATATCGATGAAACTTTTTAAACTAATTGTCAATTCCCTAGTTTTGATGCTAACAACAAATTATGTAAATGCCCATTAATTTATATGTTTATTATTGGTGTATACAACATAGTAACACTCAATTGTGTTTTTTATTATATCTTGTAGGTTGCTAGAGTCATTGAGCTACCTCAAGCTATAATGACACAATTCAAGTATTGAGCTTAGATGAAGAAGATTTCAAGTTTATTTTTATTAAATTATATTATTAGATCTTCTAGACAGTTTGTTTCATCCACCTTTTAGGAATGCAAGATATTAGGTCTCATATTTGATTTTAAGGAAACTATTTGTAATTCCTATTCCCCGTGTTTTTATTAATTTTATAACTATAATTTAATTTATTTAAAACGTATTTATAACCATTTTATATTTTATTTGAAAAATTATTTAAGCTTGACTATTTTGGAGTCAAACTATGTATTTTATTTATTAAAAAGGATTTCAGGACAAAGGTTAATTATTTAATTAATTGTTTCATCAATCAAATGTATTTATTTAATATTTTTATCAGATATTTAATTAAGATTTCTAATCCTAGTGGAAAACCGAAAAACTATAACAAATGGAGTTAACACTAAAAAATTTCTCTCCTTTTCATTTATAGTGCAAACCTAGTTTTCTTTTCGCTCTTCTCTACCACGCACGTCACTCCCCTATCTTCCTCTCTCCACCGTGGATGGCACCACTACCCTGCCGCCACACCGACGGTGTTGCCGCCGCCTTCCACCTTCTTTCTCTTTTTCCTCTTCCTTTCTTCCTAATTCCCAATTTTTCTTCTTCTCTCTTTCTTCCTTTCGTTTTTCTTTTTCTTTTCGATTTTTTTTTTTGTTTTATATTTTAATTTGGCAAAATTGGCCTCAACACCCTGAAGTATGGCGCAAGTGCACCAAACACCCCAACCTAAGACTTATAGCCAGAACACCCCAAAGTATGGGCTGGGGTACATTGCGTACCATAAATGAGAGTTGTCGCCGGAAAATTCACCGGCTCCGGTAGAATCTTTATTTTTTAATATTATTTTGCTTTTTACCCCCCTTTTCCTATTTACTTCTTTTTTTCTCTCTATTTTTTTTAATTTTTACCCCATGTATCTTCCTCCATCTTCTCTTTCCTCCCACTCTCTCTCTCTCTCTTCAAGCATTATCTTCCTCAAACTCTATCTCTCTCCTCCTGTTTTTCTTACTTCTCGTTCCTCCTTCATCAAACTTCCAAATTTTTTCTTCAATCCTTTTCCTACTACTATACCAATTTCAATTTCAATTTCCCCAGTTGATTTTTTTTCTTCATGTAAACAGAAAAACCCATAAATCGTCTAAAATGGAGGGTTCTTCAAACTCTCAACCTTTAACTTCTCTCTCTACTCTTCTTTGTGACGAAGATAAATCTTGCTTAAATGAAGCAGATGAACACAAATTCGGTACTCAATCACTCAACTCTCAACTTGTTCCGTACTATCATGAATCAGTCAATCAAGATTATGATTTTCTTCAAATGTTGCTCCAAAAAGAGAGAATTTCTGTATTAAATTCATCTTTTATTTACTTCACCAATTTACCCATCTTGGTTGAAGAATTTATGTATTAATTATATACTTGGACCGATTCCGACATTCAATTGATTTTAGATTCAGAGTTTTGGTTAAGTCAGAAATGGTGCAATCCGAAAATAATAAACTCATTGTTGTTATGCGAATTTGGGCTTTCAATAAGAATTTCGGTAATTTTCAGATTTTAGAGTTCATTTGGGGAAGAAACCCCGAGAATTTGGGGAAAAAATGAGGGCACTGCCTTTTTTGGGGAAGAAACCCAGACTTTGAGGAAGATAATGCTTGAAGAGAGATAGAGAGTGGGAGGAGAGAGAAGATGGAGGAAGAGAAAGGAGGTAAAAAGCTAAAAAATTAAAAAAATTAGAGTGAAAGAAGAAGAAAATAAGAAAAGGGGGGTAAAAAGCAAAATAATATTAAAAAATAAAGATTCCACCGGAGCCGGTGAATTTTCCGACGAAAACTCTCATTTATGGTACGCAATGCACCCTAGCTCGTACTTTGGGGTGTTCTGGCTATAAGCCGTAGTTTGGGGTGTTTGGTGCACCTGCGCTATACTTCAGGGTACTGAGGCCAATTTTGCCTTTTAATTTTCATTACTACTATTGTTGATAGATTATGTAATTATTATAAGTGTCAGAATTTATTTTTGTAATAATTGTATCAAATTTTAGATTTAAAGGTTTGAGTTATATTGTATTTAAAGTGTGGAAGTAGTGATTTTAAAGGGTTTCAAAGGTGAACTCATTACTATACTTATTATGGATTGAAAAGTTTGAACCATTATATCTAATAAAGTGTTTTCAAAGGTGTTAGAGCCTTAGAAGGTTTTTAATATGTAAATAATTGTTGAAAATTTAACATTAATAGGATATTCATTATGTATTGTTATTTGTAGGAGAAGAATACTCCATATATAGGTTACTTATTGTGCCTGAAAGTACAAAAAAGGGTAGTCTATATGAGAAATGTGCATGTCTAAGAATTTTGGACATAGTACATATGTAATAAGGAATGATTATGAATTTAGTATCAATTTTAGGGCACTTTGAAATTCCTCATGCAAGATTGTTGCGATGAAAATATATATCATGTTTATGTGATTGTTGTGTGGAAGCATGTGGTTTATTAATTATACGTTTGTATAGAATATTTATGCAAGCATGTAAAATGATTTTGATTATTTAATTTTATATCTCATGTGAAAGCTTTATTACCTATGAATGATAATAGTTGTTTATTGTAATTAAATGATTAATTGTTCAGTATTTCATTATTTTAATTACACTTTCATGATAGTGGATCTTGATTGAGTATCGGAAAATTATGTTTCATTGATATTGGTTTGTTGTTGAATTTATTCAACAGTTGTATTAGTAAAGGAATTAATGGTTAATGAATTGGTGTATTCTAGGATCATTATTATTAGTTGAAGATAAAACATATCTATCTAATGTATTATGATTTTTGTTGTGCATTTATTAATAGTCATATGCTGAGCAAACTAGTGACCATGTAAATTGAAAGAGCCGAGAGTATTGAAGATGGATTGGATTACATGGTGGTAACCCATAGCTTTTCTGAGGACCATTTGATCAACTAGTCTCTCTTTATTTTGTATTGTCGATATCAATGGGTTTGATGGCACAAGTCGCGTCTGTTACCATGACTTTTCATAAGAATTTTTTTTATGGATCAACCCACTTCATTGCTAATTCAAAGTAAATTAATTAACTAATTAGTTAATTGAGTCAAGAGCAAAGTTGAAGTTAATATAGTTTGTCTGAACATTATTGTTCGTATTGCATGACTGTTATTTAACTCCTCCATTTCTTTTTACTTGCAACGGTTTGACTTTTCCCTATTCACAAAGTCTATTTAGTTTATATTTGGTGATCTATAGTTAAAGAAAAACATATATATTCATGTGGGAACATTTTAGATTCGTCTTAATGTATTTTGTCCGAATATCTACTTTTTATAATTTTTAATTATTAGTAATTAAATATATTAATGGTTAACGTTATGCACAGTCATGCGTGAAAGTTAAACTGTTGCAAGTAAAAGAAACAAAGGAAGTATTTTGTAGTATCATGCTAGGTTGTTTTTTAATTCTTTCGACATTATGTACTCCGCTTTAATGATTACTTACTTTTTATGTTTTTTATCATAGCTTGTGACTTATTGATCCAGTGACGATCTTGTGACGACCTACCTTTATCTTTGATATTGTTGGTGAGTAGTCACTTGCATCAATTGGAGGTCATGATACATCTAGTAGTGTTGAGTTTAAACTACGTTATTTATTACTTCAATATATATATTGTTTCAAAATTGTTCGAATATTGAAATATTAGTTTTGAATATTGGTTTGAATTTCATGAAGTTGATTTCTACATATTGACCTTGGTTTTGGTTTTGGTGGCCAATGATTGGTTCCAAGATGTAATAACTTTTAGTTGAATTTTTTTTTTGGTTTGAAATACTTTATTTATATTCCGCTGCAGAATTTTGAATACACCTGGATGTTTTTACACACGGCATAATACTTCAATAATTTTCTATTATTTTAAAAGAAAAGTATTTTTAAAAGGAGAGAATTGTAGGGTTGTTACAAAGTGGTATCTACGAGCTTTAGGTTATATTATAATTAGCACTTAATCAAATTAAAAAATTTCAAGGTGCCGAATTAAAATTTCAAAGTGTTTTGAATTTGCTTTGATTACTATATATACTGAGTAAATATTCTTATTCTTTAATTCCTTTTCGAATTAAACTATTTATATGTAATGTTTATTAAATGAAATTATTATTATTTTAGTGAGTTAGGTAGAATAGAAAGGGCATATAGGATATATAGAATATGATTGCTCTGTGTAATTGAGCCAAGTCATATGAATAAATTTTTCATGGATTATTTATTTTCATTATGATTATTAATTATTTATGTGTGATCTATAAGTATTTTTACATGAATTAAATGCCTTTGCGATGGCATAGTAATTGATTTTATGATTATTAATTGTTTATCCGTAATCTATAGGTGTTTTTACGTGAATTCAATGCCTTTGTGATCGTATAATAATTAATTTCACGAGTTTAATTAAAACATACAACAATGATAATTATGTGTAACTTTCATGTGTATTGCTTTCTATGTAGTAATCAATTAGTCTTACTATTAATTACTTTTGTTTTGGGCATTTAGTAAGATAGACTTTGTAATGGAAAGGACTTGTAGAAGCATTGGAGGTAAAAATTTTGTCTATTGTTGCATTGTGGACCAGAAAAATCTGATGGATGTAAAGCTTACTCCTCAGAAATAGAAGTAAAAAAAAGACCATGATGTATCTCCTTACGGAAATTTTATTAAAGACATTTTTTTATTATTAAATATTGTTTTGAGGAATAATGTACGTATACGGTATGCCTACAAGTACAATTGGTATTGATATTAAAGATTTTAGTGATTCTTGATTTCGAATAAAAAGTTATGATTAGTAAAGTTAGTTAGAACTTTCTATTACCCAAGCTTCTAGCATTAGTTGTGCCTTATTTGAGCTTTTCGTACAATGGGATATTTATTCATTCTTTATTTTATCTTATTGTATGATTGATAAAGTTAATCATCAACAATTGTTGTGCCTAGTCTACACGTGTGTGCGTGTGATGCGTGCGTCGTGCGTGTGATGCGTGCGTCGTGCGTGCGTGGTGCGCTAAGTCGTGTGTGCAAGTGTAGTGTATGTCCGTGCATGGCGTGTGTGATGCGCATTAGTTGTATGTGTATTATGTGTGCTTCATGTATTGTGTGATGAAGCATTGTCCTTATGTGATAGTCTGTAATATTAAATAACATTTTGAGAGTCGCCCTATCATTTTCAGGAGAAGGATTGGGATGGCCATGTATAATAATGATTTGGCAGAGGCTATAAGACTGCTGACCGAGAGGTTAACACACGATAGAGTTAACCGTCTTCACCTTGCTTCGGAGATGTTTGAGATATAGTCTAAAGTTACACCGCTTTATTTTAGGGGATTTTCTGATCCGACTGCCCTAAAGACTTGGATTAGGGAGTTTGAGAAAAGTTTTAGCGATATATTTTAACTGTCTGGAAGGCTTGATAGTCAACTAAGCCACGATATATCTGAAGGATGAGCCGACTTATGGTGGAGAGAAAACATAGCAAGAATTAGTATTGTCGTAGGTTATAATTAGGATGCTTTTATGTCTTCTTTGAGAGGAAAGTTTTGCCGGTATTCCTTAGGAAGAAAAATCCCCAAGAGTTTATCCCCCTGAAAATAGGTGGAATGAGTGACAATGAGTATTACAGCAAGTCCACTACTTGTCTAGGTTTACACCTGAAGTAGTAGCAACTGAGGAGCTTAAGGATCAAATATTTGAACAAGGTCTAACAGATGTGTTGGGTTTTGATGTGATCAAATCGTTTCGCGAAAACAACCCCTTACCAGGATCCTTGTATAATTCAAACATTTAAATACACTAGAAAGATTATACCTCTTGTCGCGTTCTTGCTAGTATGAAAGGAGCCTTAAAATCACAATGTGCAATACTTCTGTTCGTATCCACCACATGATTGGATTACCTTGAGAGCATCAGCTTAGAATGGAAGCAAAGATACAATCTTTCTATTCTAACAAGGTTACGGTTTTAGGTATGGTGTTTAGATCTTGGCTAGGATTTTGATAGACATTTAGATGCATCGATTACTTGTCAATCTAATTGATTAGGTATCTAATATATAATATTAGTTTTGATCAAACCTACTAGACTTAGGTAATAAGGAATTAAAGGGTATGTAACTCCCACTAGTCCCCATGCCTAGCACGGTTGGCCAGCACATAGGGACTTGCCAAGGCCCGTGTTGCTGTAAGCCTTTACACGCGCACGAGGCCCTTCTCAAGACCTCGTCCAAGCCACACACACGGAACGCCCATCAATAGGCTTGTCGTGCGGTGCGCTTGACTAGTGCTCGCTCGTGACAAAGCAAGGCAAAAGGCCTCCGCTTATGCGATGTGACGCTAATCGTAGCCCATCGCTCATAGCTAGCTCACATGTGGTTGTGGAAAAATGTTATAACTACTACTCGCTCGTGGTCTTTGCGCAATGCCAAGCCATAGGGCCTTTCGACCAGTATTGGTGATACGCTAAGGCTTGTGATGACCAGCCCTAACGTCCAACGTACCGATCTAAGTAGTCTATTGATTTAATTTTATGCTTATGATCGAATATGTTTAGTATAAGTGTAAGTTGTGGGTATAATAATATTATTTTCCATGATTATAGGTGTTCTCCAGCTAGAGTAATTTCGATCATTACTGGATCTCACTGAATTTATTATCTCCGTTAATTAATATCATCCAACTATTAGAAAAATGTGCCTTTGCTGAAGGATAAATTACCTTTAAGATGAGATTATGATAAAGTTGGGAGGTGAAATGTTCACTTTGTTGAATATAATCTATGAGAGAGTTGCACATATCTATGAACTGCAGACTAGGTGTGGTATGAAAAATGTTGTTGTGGATGAGAAGAGAAAGGATTTTGGAGCAACATGAACCAATTAAAATAATTTCAATATGCAAAAGAATGGGAGTTTTCAAGGGCAAAACAACCAAAATTCTAGGAACAACAAAAATAGATGGCAGTCTAAGATGTACTATAACTGGAAGAAGTGCAAGAAAAACCTTCCTGATAGAGATTGTGAAGGAAATCTGTTAATTTCTCATTACTTCCATAGGAATTGCATAGAGAGTTCAATTACTTGACGAAGCAAAAACTAGAGCAAGGTGGAAAGGTATTGATGGTCAAGGAGATTTCGACAAGCTAGTTATTAGAAGTCCGTTGGACCGCATAACAACCATGGTGAGCCGGTGAAGCTTGCCAACGACCACAACAACAATGATAATCAGAATAAAGGAAACACTTTAGGAAAGCTTTTAGTGATGAGAGGATAGGAGGCCTAGAGATCTGCCGAGGTGGCTACTGATACTTTTTCTATTAACTATGTCTTAGTTAAAGCTTTATTTCATTCCGGAGCTAACTATTCATTTAGCTTTACGTCTGTTTTAAAGACTTGAGCATTAGTCAATTGACTTACCCATATGTTTACCTACAGGAGAAGTTGTTAGGTAAAAGCTCTAAAAAATTACTATTAAAGATATGGGAGAGTGATTTTCCTTTAAACCTCATAGAATTTGACCTTAGTGACTTAAACGTTACTCTAGCACTAGCGGGAAAAACCATAAATGACACAAAAGAACTGATTCGATTTCGGAAAAACCGAATCCGTTAATTCAATGTTTTAATGCGCATGTTTTAGGATCAATTAACTGATTCGATGGTGTCAAGGACAGGATAAGTTAACTGGTCCATGACCCAAAAAATTCGCGAGTTATAAGCTCGAGTGAGGGAAACCCTAACCCTCATTTCTTCATTTCCCTCTCTCGCTCGTCTTCCCACTCCTCTCTTCACCTTTCCCCTCTCCTCACCTTAATTCTCCTCTCCTCTCCTCACCCACCACCATCAGTCCTCGTGATCTTCAGCCATGAACCTAACACCATCAGTCCACCTCTTAATCCCCAAACCCTCCTCGTGAAAAACCCATGAACCTTCTCTCCTCTCTCAATGCACAACCACCACTTCGAACAACCCTCACTCCTCACACCTCTCCTCTGTGTCACTCCTCTCCTTTGTCAATGTCACCATCATCATGGTTGTTGTTCACTCAACAATTGCTTCTCTCTTCTCGTTGCAGTCATTCCTGATCTAGGGTTTGTTCATGATTTTTTTTTAGTTTAAGGCACACAATTACATAATTAGAGGCCACAAACAAATATTATTATTGTGTAATTTAAATTTTTTCCCTCATGATTATTATTCCTTTTGAATGGTTGTAATTTGTTATCAGATTTTTTGTATGTATATTAGTTTGGTTTAATAAATTTTCTATAATTTGATTTTTACTAGATATTTAGTTGATTAATTCAAGTAATGATATTTTGTTGTTTATATTATTTCTTAATTCACGTTTTATGGTTGGTTAATTATGCCAGGTAATGTAATGAGCACAAGAGTGAAAGAAACTCTGCCTCTCTTTCTCTCGCTGATTTGAATTTTTTTTAGGTCATATATATTCCCACTTTGATCCGCAGGGTAACAAATCAGTTAACCCCAACAACTAATTCGGTTTTCAGCTTCCACTGGATGAACTAATCCGGTTGTGAATCGGATCAATTTATATTTTTCTACTACTCCGCCCTTTACTGAGCTATTCATTTTCGGATCAGTTACGTCCATTTCAATCGGATTAGTTAGGATTTCTTCCACTAGTATAGGAATGGCGTAGTTAAATACCTATAAGGAAAAAATAGACTGTGAAGCTCCAAAAGTATACTTAACGAGTCCCTTAGGGAAGTCCATTTCTTACTGTCGTTTTGAGAAGTCGAAGGATTATGGAATTATTACGGTGATGAAGTTACCTAAGAGTGTTGGAAATGCTGAATTTCTGTTGTATGCATGATGTGTGCACGAATGGCTTCCCTACAACAAATCCTAGTTCTGTTAGGATTGCTTATATAGTCTCCTAGTTATGTAAGGAAACTATGTAATTTTGTTGTTTTATTTGCTTTAGGACTTTTGCCTATAGGTTTTTGCCTTTCGTTTGAGAGACATTTTAGGCCTTAGAATTTATTTATTTTATTTTAGATATTGTTTAGGCTTGTAAACGGGAAGTGGAGGAACGTCCAAGTTTCCTTAGTTTAGTTGTGTTAGGTTTTTTTACTTTTATATCTTGTTTTAGTTAGATATCTTTTAAAGCTTTCCTAATTAGAGAGTTAGATGAGGATTACTCGTGTATATATAACTATTTTTCGATAATAATAAAATCATGTAAAGAATTTGATCAAATAT
Source organism: Beta lomatogona (assembly GCA_947646795.1). Classification (NCBI taxonomy): domain Eukaryota; kingdom Viridiplantae; phylum Streptophyta; class Magnoliopsida; order Caryophyllales; family Amaranthaceae; genus Beta; species Beta lomatogona. The sequence goes on from CANSNZ010001095.1 coordinate 709,468, forward strand.
AATTGCTTTGTGAGTTAAAAATTTCGCTGAGAAAGCACAAGTTTCGCTGTGAAAGCAAATCCCGGTTGATATTCAACTGCGAAAGTTGAATCTCTGCACATCCCTTTAGGCCTTTACTATTTTCGTCCATCATAAACCAAAACACCAAAAAGAATCCGAATTCACCTAAAAATTTAGCAAGAATCACATGAAATAATCTAAGAATATCCAAGAAAAAGCTAAATTACATTGAAATAGAGCCCTAAATCGTGACTTCTTCACCAAGAAAACATATCAGTGCAAGACATGAATGAGTCTAGTGAGTTGAAGATTGAGGATATGGCTATTGTGAATGAATTTCTAGACGTATTTTCCTAATGAATTTTCAGGGTTGCCGCCTAAGAGAGCTGTAAAGTTTACCATGGCTAAGTGCCTGGAACAATACGCCTATTCTAAAGCATCATATAGGATGGCACCCAATGAGATGAGTGAGTTGAAGATTCAATTGCAAAATTTATTAGATAAAGGGTACATTAGATCTAGTGCCTCGCACGGGGAGCAAATGTCCTATTTGTGAAAAAGAAGGATGGGAGCATAAGGCTCTGTCTTGATTGTAGAGAGTTAAATAATGTGACCGAAAAGAATAAGTACCCACTGCCAAAGATCGATGGCTTATTTGACCAGCTGAAGTGGTTCAACATATCTTCGAAGATGGATTTGAGGTCAGGTTACCATCAATTGCAAGTTGCAGATAACGACATGGCTAAGAATGCATTTAGAATTCGATATGGTCATTATGACTTCACTATGATGCTGTTTGGGTTACCAAATGCTCCTACGATATTTAGAAACCTAATGAACCTAATTTATCATGAATTCTTAAATAACTCTGTAGTAATCTTTATTGATGATATTTTGTTGTACTTAAAGAATGAGAAAGAACATGAGGATAATTTGAGGGCTTTATTGGGATTTCTCATGGAAAACCAATTGTACGTCAAGTTCTCCAATTCTGCGTTTAGGTTGGAGAAAGTTGCATTCTTAGGACATTATATAACACCCGACCCATACAGAGTCGAGTCTATCATCACCAATGCGCACCTTGGACAGTACCTTAATAACCAACATAAGTTCTTCCGACACATTTTCTCCTTACTCAGAAACTTCCGAGGAGGTCACCCATCCCAAGACTACTCCCAGCCAAGCACGCTTAATTGTTGAGTAACTAAGGATATAAGCTCTCTAAAAGAAAGATACATCTTATTGGAATGAGTAGCCTGCTAAATCCCATTAAAGCAATCATGAGGGGTGCTAGATACACCCCTACTTGAGGATAGCAACGCCCTCGTTGCGCTTGAGGATTCCACATATTCGGCCACAATGACTTGTGGGTCAGCCCAGCCTGGAACCTAATCACATATCCGACCGTAATCGGTCATATAACCCCAGATGCCTCCCCCACTAGGCGACTATCCTTGGATTAATTATCCACACGATCAGCACGCTGTCGCAGGGTTGCTCTGATACCATTTGCAACACTGCCCCATACGGAGTCGAGTCTATTGTCACCAATGCGCATCCAAGGCCAACTACTGTCTTCAATAACCAACACAAGTTATTCCGACGCATTTTGCCCTCACTCATGCGCACCCTGAGAAACTTCCCAGGTTACCCATCCCAAGACTACTCCCAGCCAAGCACGCTTAAATGTGGAGTAACTCAGGAAATGAGCTCTCTAAAATAAAGATGCATCTGGTTGAAATGAGTAGCCTGCTAAATCCCTTTAAAGTAATCATGAGGGGTATTACACATTATGTGTTAAATAGAAGGTGTTTCTGTACATCCAGCCAAGATTAATGCTTGCTATTTCCTGATATGCTAGCGAATATATGCGAAGATGGAGTTTAGAAATGTTAGAACCTGGTGAAATTGAGTGCTCTTATACTTTGGGATCGTCGGTATTTGATGAGATGAAAGAGTGTTAAGTGGGAGATGAAAAGTTAGACAAGCACAAAGAGAAGATCAATCTAGGAAAAAGGTTGTTTTGAAGGTCCATCCGATGGGAGTATGAGATTTAAAGGAAGGTGGTGCATACAACAAAATGCAAAAAGTTGAAGCGCAAGCTCATGGAAGAAGGTCACAATATGTCGTATTCTATGCACCTACGGGGTCACAAATAGTATAAGAATCTTAAGGTTGTATATTGGTGGTTGAAGCGAGAAGTCGAAAAATTCGTGTCGAAATGTTTAACTTATCAAACGATAAAAATTGATCATAAGAGACTGATGACGAATTAAGGTCCAATATTTAAAAGTGTCTGAAAATTGGACTCAATTTCGATGGATCTCTTTACGGGTTAGCCTAAGACGAGAACTAGTAATAACACAATTTAGGTAATAATGGATAAACTTACCAAATTTGCAGTCTTCATACAAATCAAAGAGACCTGGAAAAATAAGCAAACTGCCAAGATGTAAGTCAAGAATGTAGTTAGATTGCATGGAGTTTTCCCAAGGATATTCTTCCCAGTTGTGACTCGAGATTTCTGTCCAAGTTTTGGTACAAGGTGTTATTCAACCTTAGAACTACGTTTAAATGAGTACAACATTTCACCTAGCGACTGATGGTAAGAAAAAAGGGTAAACCAGACCATGGAAGATATGTTGAGAGCATGTGCTATAAACTTTTGTTGAACACCATGTTTGTTGTGCACATATTAGTTGTCCCACATTGGAGAAAGAGGAGTGAATGTACCACATTACACTAGTGGAAAAAACCTTATATGTCACTTAGTAACAGATTCGGTATTCACAAAACCGCATCCGAAAATAATTTAAAAAAATGGGAGGGGAAGCTGGGTGGAAAATATGATCCGGTCCTTTAGTGAACCGGATCAGATTTTAGAAATTGCTCCGGTTTTCTAAAATCTGATCCGGTTCACAAGACCGGATCAGATTTTCCCTTATTTTTGCTAAAGGAAAAAGCCGCGTTTTCCCTCCACCAAATTTCATTTCTCGCTCCTCTTGCGGCCCTAGCTTAGACACTTCAATTCTCCCTCCCACGCCTCTCTTATCCCCCATTCTAAACCCTAGCTCTTTCATCTCCCCCCTCTATCTCTCACTCTTTTATCTCCTCTCACGAACGAAGCAACCTCCTCCTCTCTCCTCAGCGACGAAGCAACGTTGAATTTAGGTGAATTTTACATTTCTAGGGTTTCAAAATTTTCCCCCTTTCGGTTTTAGTTTTGTTCGATCATCGTTGTTTCAATTCTAGGGTTTTGTCGATTAATTATTAGTTTGGCTTTTAATTTTTTTTATAATCGCAGTTTGGTTCTAGGGTTTGTTATTGTTTTGAATTTTGGGAGCGAAAGTTGTGATTTTTGTTGTTGATTGTATATGTTGATTGTGATGAATTCCTCTCTCCTTAACATAGAGTGACCACTGAAGAAGAAGCTCCAGCAATGGTGATGCCAGTAGTTAACACAGAGTACCTCAAAGAAATCAACAAAGCTCGTCGCGATCTTCGTGCTCTCATCTCTAATCGCAATTGCGCTCCTGTTATGCTCCGTCTTGCGTAACTTTCTCTCTCCTTTGACTTCTCTTTCGTCTCCTCCAAATTCTCTATTTTCTCTTTCTTACTTTGATTTCTTTCTCTCTAGGTGGCATGATGCAGGAACGTATTGCGCGAAGACGAATACTGGTGGCCCTAATGGTTCGATTAGGAACGATGAAGAGTGCGCTCATGGTGCTAATAATGGTTTGAAGAAAGCTATTGATTGGTGTGGTATGTTGTTTCGTTGTTATTCAATTTTTCTTTTAGGTCGAGTTATTATTTCTGTATTTCGTTACACAATTGGTGGAATTCGAGCTTAAGATGATTATTATCTCCATCAGAAAGTAGAATGTCACTGATTTCTTTTGTTTCCAATCTTTTATATGTGATTTTAGGGTTTGGATTTTATGTTTGTTACTCGTTAATTTTCTAATTATATCCGGTCAATTTCTTTTGTTGAAATCTTAAAGTTTTGAAGTACGCAGTATGCTGGTAGATTTTGCTTTTGTATTGTTTTTATCTCCTCTATGTATAATTTGTCATTTCTTTGATATTTCTGAAAATTTAAAGCTTATCAAAATGTGAGATGTTGTATGGTGCTCAGTTTATTTTTAGAGTTCTGGATTGTGGAACATCATCGCAATTTAGCTTTAGAAAGATGCTTTTGGATTTTGATCATTGGGTTTGAGTTGACTGACATTAATGACATAATTTGTCGAGAAACAAGTGTGCACTAATCGATAATATGTTGCATAGTCGGCATTGGTGAAGTGTAGAATTTTGTAGAATAATAAGTATGGATCAAGCCATACTAGACATTGGCATTGGGGCCTGCTGATTTTTGAGTTATGTTTCTTCAAGAGGGGAGGTTGGTGGGATTCCTAGATTTTCATTGTTTAATATTGTTATCAGAGAGCGAGTTTTCTTTCTTTGCTTTCTCTCTCTCTTTCTTGATCTCTTTCTATTGTTCATACGATCCGTCGTCGTCGATTTTGCTTATTGATGCTGCCCCAACAACGTACGAACAGTTCCTTGATTTTTGTTAAATGATTGTTGAGGTCTGATTACTCTGATTTAGTAGTGTTTAGTGAATTTAAGTTTCTGAATTTCCAAGTAGATTAAAAGGAAAAAAGAGAATAAAAGAACAGCTTCTTCTTTGTTGGTGTTCATTTTTCGTAATGGAGGGGTTGTTGGTGTTCACTTCCGATCATGATCCCGCACTTTCTCAGGTCACAAGACACAACCAACATTTCTCTTTTGCACATTATGCATTTGAGCTTTCTTTTTTTGCTTCTCTGTCTATTTTAGCTCAATCCAGTTTTCTTAATTTTGCAGGTTAATTTAAGTCATCCAGATTCAAACAAGTTTGCAGTATCATTAAAAGTTGACAAAGCTAAAGGTAATGTTAACTGTTAAGTAAAGACTACAGTACACTTTTACATTTTGAAATTTCTTATTCTTTCATTTATGAAATCTTCAATTATTGTGATTTATAGTTCACTAGGAAGAAAACAACAAAATAGTACAACATCATGTTAATCATGAAATTGAACCCTTAGATTCTGCAAGGAGTTCCTTTTCACAACCCCTTAAAGGTACTAGAGAACAATTCTACTTTCTTTCATGGGGATATCATTTGTCTTTACTTTTGCCTTCTTAATTAATAGGCTCACTGAATTATTGTTAATCAGAATGTCAGGAAAGGAGATCTAGATCTGAAGCTCTTAGTAACAAATTGGATCGACGAAGACCTGCTTCATTAGATCTTAACAATTCATCTGTTGCCAATGTGGTGAGTTCATCACCCAAGTTGGGAGTGATGAAGAAAGCTTATGCAACATCTCGAAAATCTGGGAATTTTCCGAGCCCTGGATGTGGAGAGTCCATTATCAGCACTGGATGTAATATTTGGGGCAGAAGATGATAAATTTCTTCCCTTTATTTTATCTAGTGATCCTAACAAGTCACCGATGAATAATTTTAGCAATTGGAATTGCAGAGACCCTTCTAAATTACTACCTTTTATTCTTCAACTCAGTTTTTTTTTTTAAAAAAAGAAAAATTCAATTTAAGGAATTCTATTGTTTGACCTGAAAAGTTATTGAATTTCTTTTTTGCCTTTTGTCTTTTCGGGGAATTGTATTCAGCTTATCAGTGGAAGCGTGTCGGGGATGTCGATGATGAGAGGGTGAAGTTTGAAATCATCACTCTATTGTCCAAAGAGGTAATGCACTCATCATGTTTGACTAATTAATTGAGTTATTCTTGGGATGAGATTGTTAATAGTGATTATTGGTAGTTTTGTGATTGATATGATTGCATTGGTTTGAAGGAATATATCTATATAGTTTAATTTACAGAGTTGGTTGTTTGCACTATATCTATTCGAGACTATGCACTTGATTTAGTTGATGTGTAAAATATACAAAGAAGATATTTTACCCTTTGTTTAGCACTGAATTGTCTCTCTTTCTTTGTCTTTTTCATTTTACATAAAACTGCGTGGATGTCATATCTCCATCGTGGTTCTGTTTTTTATAGTAGTCGTTTTCTTGCTGGATAGGATGTTTGTTAGACATGGATAGTGAAAATGAAGATGGATAAAGTAGGATCAAGTAAAAGATGGATTTGGGTCAGGGGCCAACAACTGGCTTATTTAACTAGAGGTGTGTAGTAATTATATGGATAAGTTGCATATAGCTTAAATGTTCAAGGTCTATATAGCTCTATAACTAGTTGGTGTGGTTATATGTGTATTCAAGTACACCGTGAGGAAGAGTAGCATGCATAAGCTATTAGTATCTTGCTAGTAGATTATGAGATCAAAATAGTGACAGCTATAGACAATTATGGGTCTTAGACTTATGTTATTACTCTCCTGCATACTGTTCTTTAACTATATTGTTGTCAGAAACAAGTGAATATTGCTTGCAATGGAAAAATTAATATGATGCTTTCTCTTCCAAGTTCCAACCCATAAATATTTGACTAGTCTTTTACATCAAGAAGGTTATTAGAGCATATGGTGGAAGTAAACTTTCTCTTCCTGATTGCTTTTCTTATGTCATGTCAGGAAGAAATAAAAACAGTTGAATGGAGAAAACGTGATGAGTTCTGAAAGTTGATGGAAGGATATGTCTTTGATGGCACTCTCACGGCCAAGACTCACTGGCGGGATTACCATTTAAAGGTTAGTTGCATCTTTCTCTTCTTTAACAATGATTATCTTCCCTTGTATTGAAATAGGCTGCCTATTATTACTTCTCCCATTTCCAATCTTATTCCGTTTCGGGATGAGCTTTAAGCTAGGAAATTAAATAATACACTGCAAGATCCAATGCCACCCCCCTGCGGACCCCTCTACGTGCCCCCCCCCCTTGCTGCCCCCTGCGGACCCCCTGCTTGCCACCCCCTGCACCCCCAACCCTACTGCCACCCCAGCAGCCCCCTCCCCCTGCTTGTGCCCCACCCCTCTTTGCCCCCTACGAGACCCCCTACGCCACCCCCGCAGACCCCACCCTGTTGCCCCCTACAGATCCCCCTTCCCCCTGCTGTGCCCCCCCCCCCTTGTTGCCCCCTGTAGACCCCCCCTTGCTGCCCACCCCCCTTGCACAGTCCCCCCCAAACAAGCCATCCTCTCTCTTCACTACCATCCTCCTCTACCTATCTTTGCTTTATTGCTTGAGAAAAATCATGCTGAAAAGTTTCTACCTTCTTCCAGCTCAAGAAGCTAAAGCTTGAGGTAAATTAAGTTTCCAACAACCCTATGTCATTGCTACTGAGGTGACCTAGCAAACTCTCTTATGGCTCAAGAATATGCTGTATAGCTTTGTTTTGGAGCAATTTGTTGCTGTAAGTATAGGATGCTGCTTGTATACTTTGTACTAAAGAGGAAGTGATTGAGGATGCTTGTCGTAAAATTAATAAGGAAGTGCGAAATTTATGTTTCTAATTATTTATGCTTCAATTGAGCATAATATGCTTAATAAAATGAGTATTTATATATATTATTGATTTTGTATTGATTAATAATGAAAAAATGCAAAAAAAATTTTTTTTTTTGGTTTTTTTGGGGGTTATCTGATCTGGTTTTTGGTGAAAACCGGATCAGTTAATGTAGTTAACTGATGCGGTTTTCACCCACAACCGGATCAGTAAATATTTTGGATCTGCTGCGAGCCCATCCGATGTGGTCCAAAACCGGATCAGGAAGCCCGATTTTGACCGCATCGGATGGGCTTTTTTCCACTAGTGTTATGAGCTAGAGGAGCTACTCCTACTATTGCTAATTGGTTCTAGTATGGAACCTCCTTTGGGCTTGTATGTTTACCGAACTCTCCTCCTCCTTATTGGGTTGCCTAGACCCATTTTAATCATATCAAATTTATCATGTTATCAAAGCCCAGGTTGTTGGGCCGTTTATATTGGGCATTTGTCAAGCAACTAGATAAGGGGCCTCTATTGGACATTCATTCCCAATGAGGATTGTTATTGTGTACCTTACCAGTGTGCTCTAATTTTAAGGACACTCACATGTGTAGGGGAGTGTTGAACCCCATGTTTGTTATGCACATGTGAGTTATTCCACGTTGGAGAAAGAGGAGCGAAAGTGCCATATTATAAGCTAAAGGAGCTACTCCTACTATTGCCATGGTTTAGAATGGGACCTCCTTTGGGCTTGTATGTGGACCGAACTCTCCTCCTCCTTATTGGGTTACCCAAACCCATTTTCAGTCATATCCAATTTATCAACTTTCAAGGGACTTAGGAAGATCCTTTAGATTTGATTGAGTTCGCATATAGTAGTAGTTATCACGCTAGCATTGGCATGGGACCATTTGAAATATTGTATGGCAAGAAATGCCAAAAACCCTATATGTTGGAATGATTTCAATGAGAACATTGCCTTGGGGACTGAATTTATTGAAGAAACTGTTAAGCAAGTTAAAAGCCAAGTTTCCCAAGATTGGCAAAAGAGTTATGTTGATTTGAAGCGAATAAAAGATGACTTTGCTGTGGGTGATAAAGTATTGCTCAAAATTTTGCCTACAAAGTGTGTGATGCGCTTTGAAAGAAAGGAAAGTTGAGTACCAAGGATGTTGACCCTTATTGAATCATGCAGCGTGTTGGTAAAGTAGCTTATAAGTTACCAATACCAATAAAATGCGTGATGTATTTCACATATCGCATTAAAAAGGTATATTCCTGATGACAATCATGTATTACAACATGACGAAATACATTTAAATTTAAAGTGTGACGTATGAGGAAGGACCTATGAAAATTTCAGAAAGCAAAGTGCATAGTACAACAAGCACCAAGGATGTGAAAATAGTGAATGCCTCTTCGTCTAACCATGAGTCTAGATAAGCTAAGCCAAGGATGATATGAGAAATAAATATCTTAAAATGTTTGATAATGTGAGTTTCAAGTGCGTAACTCTTTTCCTTTAAGAGGGATAGAATGTGATAGAGATTGACGCTTTTCACCTTATTTTGTGGTACTTTTTTGCATTTTACACTTATTTTGGGATATTTGCTTGCGGGCAAGTCGATGTGTAAATTTTACTCGTTAATGAGTTGTTTGTCTATTTAATGACATAAGTAAAGTTCTAGCAATTAAAAGTGACAAAAGTTATGTAAAAAAAAAATTTGGTGAAAAAAATTTAGTGCCAAATTTCGGGATTGAACTTTTTTTAATAGGGGTAGATGCAATCCTCCATATATTTATGAATTTTGTAAACATATTTTAATTAATTTAAAATGTATTTATGATCGTTTTACCTTTTATTTGAGTAAATTATTTAAGTTTGACTACTTTAGAGTTAAAATATGTATTTTATCTATTAAAAAGGATTTTAGGACAACGGTTTAGCATTTAATCAATGATTTAATTGTTTATAAGTATTAATTTAATTTTTTTATTAAATATAAATTAAGTTTCCTTACCTATAGGGGAGCTAACGCAAATTAAGAATTTCCCTACTTTTCATTTATAGTGCAAGCCCTAGTTTTGTTTTTCTTTTCTCTCTCCACTCTCATGCATGTCACTCCCCTCTCTTTCTCTCTCCTCCGCGCGCTGCACCGCTGCCCTGCCACCCGGGCGCCGGTGTTGTCACCATCATCCACCTTCTTCCTCCTTACCTTTTCCTTTCTTCCTTCCCAGTTTTCTTCATCATCTCTCTTTCTTCCTCTCCTTCGTCTTTTTCCTTTCGGTTTCGTTATTGTTTTTCTTTTGTTTTAATTTTTCAAAAATTCATTTTGTTTATAATTTTTCAACAAATTATTTAGATAGCTTCGAAGTTTTGATGTTCCCTCCACAAAGTTGATAACAATCAATTCATGTGCATTTAAAACATGAAAACTAAGTTGGATTGCATAACAAACATCAATGTCTTGCTCAAGTAGGTGAATTATCCATCGTGTAGATATAAGTTTTTCAAGTGTGTTGTACTAGACTTGTAGGGTTGAAGCTAGGGTGTTTGTGAGACATTCATGCACTCAAAATACCAAACTAATTTTTCATCTAGAAAAGTAGATCGTATGTTGCCTTGAGCTGCTCACGCATAGCTAGAAGAGCATACCAGCCAATAAAAAACTCGTACGCCCTTCGAGCGGCTGTTACATCTTCTGTTGTGTCAGTGAAAGAAGTAAAATAGTAGCAAAGGAGATTGAATCCTAGAAATCCTTGTTGCTTGGCCTACACATAACAAAATGTGTCAATAGCATATCATAATCGTCAAGGATCCTGTAAAGTAAATATTATGTGATCAAATTATCATGTAGGATACTTTTAAGCTAGGACTTGTTTTATTGTGTAATTTTTAAAATATCAAGTTTTCATAATATTTGCTAGTGCATAAATATTTATATAAATGGTCACAAATCTGGTTTAGAATTCTAAAAGAAACTATGAACACAAAAGTGAACGGGTTGAGAATAGATATGTAATGCTGCATTTTCGAAATACTACTTTTTTCTAAATAGTCGTTTGTTGTATATATTGTTATTGTAAAAAATGTAATATTAAAATTAAATAATTATGTTAAATCTTGTTATATTCATCTTAATGTGTTTCTTTAAAAAGATATATCAAAATCAAAGATATTAAGGCTTAAAGTAGCGTATTGAAGACCTTAAAGTGATGTGTTGCAGCCTTTGAAACTTGAGCAATATATGGGTTTCAACTTCAAGTTTATATTTAAAGTCATACCTTGTAGATTTTCTTATAGAGCATAACAGCAGATGCATGAGCCAACAATATATTGTGAGCGACAATATATGGCTCAGTTGTGGACAGTGGCGGATCCAGGAATTTATGAATAGTTGGTCACTACCGACTAGGTTGCACAGAGATGGATACGGGTACATGTACGGGTACGGGATCGGATACGCGTACCCATATAGGATAATCCATGAATTTTAAAAAAAACTACTTTAAATAAAATCAATTTATGACTAATAATAGTTCATATTACAATAAAATAGTATCTAAAAATTGTTACAATTGTTCTCGACGAGTTTTCATGTTTTGATACTGATTTAGTAAAAAAAAACTTGAGATATTCAGTTGCGTATTCTTTGTTTTCATTCTGAAATTTAAATTATATTTTTAATTAGATACAACAATTCAATTTGTTAAACATATCAATCAAATTCAATTAAACGATGCAAATTTAATCTCATATCAACGCATTATGCATATATACCAAATAATTTCACATTAGAGGGAATCCTATCCATCTCCAACTAATTCCACTAGCACATAAAACACATAAAACCAAAGGCTCATTCATGGCCTCTCCGAAAACTTCGCATGATAGGTCCAATTCTGTAACATAGATATGCTTAAGATATTCCAGATGGAAAAGAAATTATATGCTCGCAAGTCACGATAAAATCACAAAATAACATCTTGTATCAATATATATACCTTCAGAGTGTGGTTGGCCAAGTTGTTGCAACGAACTGAAACCTCCACGGCAAACCACAAGCAAATATGTTTGTTCCTTGATACCTTTCTCCGTTGATGAGGCCACTTACTCCTGCAAATTTATTGAGTTGGGAATAAATAACAAGTGAATCCACAAGTGAAGCATCAGCCAATCTATTTCCAGTTATACCTGATGATTTCAAGTTTCAACTACAAATGGAAGGAAAGTATAATCAGCAGTGTTTAACCACAAATGAAATCACAATAGCTAAATACAACTTAAATGCCTTTTTATTGGAGGTTGGGACCAAGGAGTGGGAGAAACATGCTATATAGCTTGTATTAGAACCAAAATATGCCTAATGAATGCACAATTCTTGTCCATTCTGCTACATCACTCAACTCTTCTCATTCCCAACTATGTACACAGAAGATATGAACCTGAAAAATCTCTCCAAAAGTAAGCTTCAGCATTTCCAAACAGGATTTGCACTCACTACAATTGAACAAGTCAAGTCACCCTTAGAAGGAGAAGCACCATCTTCCCAAACTCATAGACTCACTATCCTGTTCGCTGCCGACGAACAACAAATGAAGAAGTTCAAAAAAACTAACCGGCGAAGATTAACAAATGATGAACAAAAAACTAGAAACGAGAACAAAAACGAAAACATTCAACAAAATCGAACCACAACTTAACAAAATCAAACAAAACAAAACAATTTCAATTTTCCAAAACCCTAATTCCTTCAATAAATAGATCTAGAAAAATGATATAAAGAATGAAAGAATTACAAACAAAGACAGAAAGAATAATAAACTCACCAGTCACCGGCGAGTCGGCGACGAGTCGCAAGTGTGAAGTGTCGCCTGAAGTCTGAAGATCTACGTCGCCTGAAGTGTGAAGTGCTACTGGGTTAGTTCGTGACTTCGCGTGTGAAGAATGAAGATCTCTATCGAGGCGCCGACCGTCGCGCCGTCGCCTGAAGACTGAAGTTGGATTCGCGTTCGCGAAGGAGAACGAGAGAGAAAGAGGAAACTGGGTGAGGGTTAGTGTTCGCGTGTGAGAGAAACAACGCTTCAAATGAATTTTTTTTTTTTTTCCAGGAATAATAGTTGGTCACGTGACCTACAGGGACCAATAGTAAATCCACCACTGGTTGTGGAGTTTCCTTTGGTAGTACACTTCTCAGATCCGAAGGGGGGAGAACAACGATTTGGGGGTGTATTCCCCGCATCATAACCACCAAAGACGAAGATATTTGCCTCTTTAAATGTGGTCTAATATAAAACCCTATCACCAAATTCTCTGAAGCAAACATCAACGTATCTTGTGAAGTCTTCTCTGCATAGACCATAGCATCTTTTGTCAACTTTCGTAATAAGGATAAGATAAACTTCTTAATTATGTGCCACTGCATATAATAAACTATGAGGAGATGATAAAAATGACGGAATAATAACAAAGCATTTTGTGTGTGATTGAGGTGTAGGATTATATAAGTACTCTAAGCGGAATTTCGTGAATCAAATTCATAAGCACTTAAAATAGGATCTCATGCATATACATTCAAGGATCACATAATAGTTAGGAATTTACCTTTGAAGCGTGAATTCCACAAAGCTTGAATAACCCGGATTAAGAACCTCAATTGTGATTCCTCTACTTGGTCCACCAACCCGGATCAACTCTCCACCAATGCTAGTTGGAAGGAAGAAATTCTTCTTCTACTTTAATGGAGTTTTTGTGACTTTAGGAAAGAATATGAGAGAGAAGAATAATGAGAGATATCTTGTATATTTCCTTATTGCCTAACAAAATATATAAATACATTTAGGTTAGAAGGAGAATCACTTCTCCTCTCCCTTCCTCTTGGTCGGCCACCCTAGGGCCCCTTACGGGCTCTAGGTTTCTTTTGTTGATCCAAGTATTTTGTGTGACCTAATAGGATCCATTATATTGGGCTTTGGGTTTATAATTTCCTAACCCAAAGTTCTATAGCATTCTCTAGCAAGACGTATAGACGACCCAATAGAACGAATTTATTATCTCTATAATACGATCCATAATATAATTAGCAATTGCATTTAAGTCGAGGACATAAATCCTTCAATCTCCCACTTGTCCGAGACGAGTGTGCAATGTTTGAATTTCCTCAAGTCTCTTAATGTCTTAATTTGATAGTGTGATCATATTTATATATCATCCATACTATTTTTCAAATTAATCCTTGAAATCCGAGTTCGAATTGACAAGCAAATGATCATCGAATGATCCATTTGAGCACGGCCATGCATTTTTCAATTTTCGCTCTTCAAGGGGCCAAGACACCTATTCTATCTCATATAGGAGGACCTTTTCAATCTTCTGGTAATCAATACTCCCACTCAATTTATGGCACAACCTGAATGTTGCCTTTATAGTCCCCTTTTACGGCATGACGTTTGACAGTATCAAAGTTATACCAATCATTAGGCTAAGTAATGTTCCACTCATGTCTAAGGAATATACTAATATAATTTCGAAGTTATAAAACTTCTGAGCAGGTCTAGTTCGACTACGTATCAACTATACATATCCATATGATTGATTAAACATCTTTATGTTTCCATAGCCCATGAAACTGCGCTATCAATCAATCTTATATGCTAATCCTTTTAACAAGTCATTTATGTCCAGTTTAATGACTTAGATTAGGAACTTTAATATTCTATGAATTCTGTTCACTCATGGTGTTTCATTTATCAAATCACATATTTGACAAAACCATAGAATTCAAGATATATTTTGAACATTTTATTTAATACCAAACCAATAATTAAATAAGATAAAATTTATAAACATAAATAGCAAAACCATGTCTTTACATTGTAATAAGTTTCTCTAAACCTAGTACAATCTAAAGCCACTCTAACATTTGCTTCAAGCCTATAGCCCTAGCGTGACACTCATGCTTGGGTTGAGGTAGTGGTTTAGTGAGCGGATCGGCCACATTCTCATCCGTGTGAACTTTGCGAGATCCCGACATCCTTCCCTGTCAACAATCTCCCTAATGAGGTGATACTTCCTCATTACATGTTTGGATTTGTTATGTGATCTCGGTTCTTTTGCTTGCGCAATAGCACCATTGTTATCACGGAACAACTCAATCCCTTCCGAGCACTAGGTATGATATCCGGCTCTGTCAAGAATTTCTTGATCCAAACTGCTTCTTTAGTTGCTTCAACCGTTGCTAAATATTCTCGATTACGTCGTAGAGGCGCTACGGATGCTTTGCTTTGAGCTCTTCCACCTCACTGCTCCTCCATTTAGACGAAAGACATACCCTGACTGAGAGCGGTAATCATCTCTACCGGTTTGGAAGCTTGCATCCGTGTAACCTTCAACAACCAACTCACTTTGTCCCCCATAAACTAAGAACATGCCTTTAGTTCTCCTCAAGTACATGAGGATGCTCTTAGCTGCAGTCCAGTGTGCTTCTCCTGGATTTGGTTGGAACCTGCTACACATGCTCAAGGCATATGCAGCATCTGGTCGAGTACTTATCATGGCATACATGATAGATCCTATAGCCGAAGCATAAGGAATGCTACTCATTCGCTTTAACTCATCAGCCTCAGTCGGGCACTGATTCTTGCTAAGCGATATGCCATGTGAACGAAACCTCTCTTCGAGTTTTCCATGTTGAACCTTGTAAGAACCTTATCAATATAAGTTTCTTGACTTAGTCCAATCATCCTTCGAGACCTATCTCTATGGATTTTGATTCCCAGTATGTACTCAGCTTCTCCCAGGTCCTTCATAGAGAAACAACTTTTTAATCATTTCTTGACTGACTCAAGCATTGGTATGTCATTTCCCATGAGTAGTATGTTATCTACATACAATACCAAGAAGACTAAGCTGCTCCCACTAAACTTCTTGTAGACACAAGATTCTTCTTCGCTTTTGATGAAATCAAATTTCTTGATTGCTTCATCAAATCGAAGATTCCAGCTCCGAGATGCCTGCTTCAATCCATAAATGGATCTCTGAAGCTTGCAAACCCTTTTAGGATTTTCTGGATCCTCAAAACCCTCTGGTTGTGTCATGTACACATCCTCATTCAAGAACCCATTCAAGAATGCAGTTTTGACATCCATCTGCCAAATTTCATAATCATAAAATGCAGCAATCGCTAAAAGTATCCGAATTGATTTAAGCATTGCTACTGGAGAAAAGGTCTCATCATAGTCTATACCATGAATTTGTCTGAATCCTTTTGCAACTAGTCTTGCTTTATATACATAGACATTCCCATCTTTGTCTGTTTTCAACTTGAACACCCACTTGCATCCAATGGGGTTAACCCCATTAGGCAAGTCGACCGGTGGTCCAAACTTTATTCTCGGACATGGAGTCTAACTCGGATTTCATGGCCTCAAGCCATTTCTCGAGTCCGGGCTCGTCAAAGCTTGTTGTAGGTAGTAGGCTCGAATTCTCCAAAATCATAATTTCAGAGTTTTCAGTTAACAGGAAATCAACCAACCTCTTGTTTGGAATCCTTTCTCTACTAGATCTACGCGGGGCCTGAGCATCAAGAGAAGTGTTCTCTTCAACTCCTTGAAGATCTTCACTTGATTCAAGTGGGACCGTAGGAGGTTCATGCGTTGAATACATCATCTCCTGAACTAGACTTTCGTCTTGTCGGGCCGTCTCTGACATGGTGTGAACCACGTCTATTTGTTGCTCATCTCGAATTTCTTCGAGAATTATTTTACTCCCACTTGTCTTTCTAGAAACAAATTCCTTTTCAAGAAAGACACCATCACGAGCAACAAACACTTTGTTCTCTTGACGGTTATAGAAGTAATAACCCCTTGTCTCTTTTGGGTATCCCACAAAGAGACATTTATCTGACTTGGGTGCAAGCTTGTCTGATAGTAACCGCTTTACATAGACCTCACATCCCTAGATCTTAAGAAAAGACAAGTTTGGAGGTTTTCCATTCCATAACTCATATGGAGTCTTTTCTACAGCCTTTGACGGGCTCCTATTTAGTGTGTGTGCAGCAGTTTCGAGAGCATATCCCCAAAAAGAAATCGGAAGATCAAGAAGACTCATCATTGATCGAACCATATCTAGCAAGGTTCGGTTCCTCCTTTCAGATACACCATTTAACTGTGGTGTTCCTGGTGGAGTTAATTGTGAAAGAATTCCACAACCCTTTAGATGATCATCAAATTCTTGGCTCAAATATTCACCACCACGATCGGATCGTGTGCTTTTATTGTCTTACCAAGTTGATTATGTACTTCATTTTGGAACTCTTTGAATCTATCAAAAGATTCTGACTTATGTTTCATTAAGTATATATATCCATATCTACTCAAATCATCAGTGAAGGTAATGAAGTAGTTAAACCCTCCCCTTGCCTTTGTGCTCATAGGACCACACACATCTGTATGTATGAGTCCTAAAAGATCGCTGGCCCTTTCACCTTTTCCAGTAAATGGTGATTTTGTCATCTTCCCCATTAAGCATGATTCACATACATCAAATGATTCAAAATCAAATGATGGAATTATACCATCCTTCTGTAACTTGTGAATAAGCTTTTGTTTTATATGACCCATTCGACAATGCCAAATGTAGGTTAGGTTGGAATCATTTGATTTTTGTTTCTTGCTATCTATGTTATAGATTTGTAACGACCTATCAAGCACATATAAGCCATTTATCAATTTAGCATTGGCATAGAACATATTATTGTAAGAAATGGAACAACACTTGTTCTTTATTTCAAAATAACACCCTTCAGAATCCAAAACTGAAACAGAAATTATGTTCTTAGTTATTGAAGGAACGAAATAACAATTATTTAGTTCTAAAATAAGCCCAGATGGCAAGTGTAAACTATAGCTTCCTATGGCAAGTGCAGCAACTCGTGCTCCATTTCCAACGCGTAGCTCTACCTCGCCTTTTGCCAGCTTCCTACTTCTTTTTAGTCCCTGCACATCATTAACTATGTGAGAACCACAACCAGTATCAGATACCCATAAAGAAGTAGAAGTCAAATTGATTTCTATAACATATATACCTGAAGTGGAAGCCCCATACTTATTTTCTTCCAAGTATACCGGGCAGTTCCTCTTCCAGTGTCCTATCTTGTGACAGTGGAAGCACTTGCTTTCCGCAGCGACCTTTGGCTTGGCGGTTGGCTTAGGTTTTTCAGCAACAGTGGCAACTTGCTTGCCTTTGTCCTTCTTTCCTGCCCATTTCTTTTTGAAACCCTTTCCCTTTTGAACCATCAAAACCTCTTTCTTTGATTCAACCTTAGGGATGTTCCTTTCAGCGTTGACCAACAATCCATGCAACTCATGCAAAGTCTTTTCAGACTCATTCATATTGTAGGTCATTCTGAACTGATTGAAACTGTCAGGTAATGAGTGGAGAATAATGTCAATAGCCAACTCAACCCTATAAGGGAATCCAAGTCGTTCCATGTTTTCGAAAAGACCCATCATTGGGAAAACATGGGGGCCAACAGCTTGACCCGGCTTCATGTGACATTCAAGTATCTCCCTATTAGTCTCATACCGCTCAACTCGGGCTTGTGTTTGGAACATAGCCCGCAGCTCTTGCATGATGGTATAAGCATCCTTGGTTTCGAACCTCCTTTGGAGGTCCGGCTCCATGGCCGCTATCATCAAGCAAGTGATCGGCATGCACCTATCATTGGCCTCGCTTAGCACGACGTTTGTCCGCTCCGGTCGACTCATCGGTAATCACGGGAAGTGGGGTTTCTAAGACATCCTCTCGACCCTCAGACCTCAAAACAAGTCTTAAGGTCCTTTCCCAATTAAGGAAATTTTCACCATTCAGTCTGTCCTTTTCCAGAAAAGGACGAATGTTGAAACCGGAGTTGTTGTTGTTGTTGTTGTTATTAGACATAGTATCTACAGACAGAAAAATAAAGCAAAGTTCAATTTTTATGTTTATAAAGTAACCTAAAACATGCAAAGGTTTCTAGGTTGATCACCTATTCAATTTCAATGTCCCATTTGAATAAGTGTTTTACAAGATCCTATCAACATGCAACACTAAGCAGACGGAGGCCTTATCTTTAACGTTACATTATCAAGGTAAGTAAACTCTTTTACTAATTATAACAAATTATAACTCTTGTTTAGATGGATAAGCATCGCATGCTTAACTATCTCTTGCTTCAAAATTCAAAACGCTTTTGATAATTTTGTTAAGGACAACCAAACTAAGTTGTAAAATTCGCAATTTTACCTTATATTTCCAAAATTAATGATAACACTCTGCGGAGGCATGACCTATTACTATTAATTAAGGCTTTGATAAATACTTTATGTTTGGAAAAGCAACATTAATATTTACGGGACCTAAGTTTATTATGTTGTTATTAATTAGTGAACTCTAGCGCATCAACAACCAACATACAATAAACTTATAAGCATTTTAAAGAATAAAATGCGAAAATAAAATGATCTAGTATGACCCCTAATCCTAAAACTAAGCATCAATGGCTCATTCTTGGACTCTTCATGGATCTCCATCCACCTTATCCATGGGCCTTCTCTTGATGGACTTCGTCTTTGGATACATAAGTATCAAAATAATTTAAATAATAACTAAATTAAATAAATTACAAAAATACTTAACGATACGCAGATCGTATTTAAAATTTACAAGAATACATCACGATGCGCAGATCGTATTTTCTAACTTAATTTGGGCCATACTAGTCATACATAGCAATTATATCAAAATATATAAAAGCCACATCATAATATCACATATTATACTTACCATCAATCATAATATCAAATATTCTTAATTATAGCAAGTTGATAAAATATTTAAGTAATTCCTAACCACCTAAAGATTCTATCCTATTATACTTTCCTACTAATTTTAATTAGATTAAAGAATAAAATTATGGAATTATTTAACTGAAAATCTGCTCAACCACCTGGAGCAGCCACCGTGGCCCCACCAGCAGGTGGCAGCGCCACCCAGCCGTGGCTGCTCCTTCTCCCTCCTTTATTTTTTTTTTTTTTTTTTTTGTGGGGATTAAATTAAATCACAACTTCTTATAAATTAATTTAGTGATCAAAATAAATTAAACATAAACTCCTTTATGCCTAATTCTGCAAATTAATTTAAATCTCCATTTTAATTAATTTTAGGGCTATTCATATCAATTAACCTTAAATTCATATAAAACTCCTTTTACATGAATTAATTTATCATACATAACCAATTTAAATTTGAAAATTCAGATTAATTATATGAGTTGAATTTTCGAAATTAACATAAAATCTCTATTTTAATTTAATTTTAGCATTATTCATATGTATTAACCTCTAATTCACACAAAACTCTTTTCACATGAATTAATTTTCATACATAAACAATTTAAATATGAAAAACAGATTAATAATATAAATCTAACTCTCGAAATTTTTGAAAAATTTGATATCTAAAATTTAATTTTAATTTCGAAAATCGGGATTTTATTTTCATAAAATTCGGCCAAAGAAAAGTAATTCGAATAATTAAAAAAAATTTAGGTCGAATTATAGAAAATAAAATCGTTTATTAGGCAGATTAAATCAAATTTAATTAATCCAATTAAACAAAACATCCATAATTCAATTCCTCCCCTTAATCAATTAAAATTAGTCAAGAACACATAATTATTATGACCAAAAATTATATGCAAGAGGCTAAAACTGATACCATTGTAGGATTATATAAGTACTCTAAGCAGAATTTCATGAATCAAATTCATAAGCACTTAAAACAGGATCTCATACATATACATTCAAGGATCACATAATAGTTAGGAATTTACCTTTGAAGCGTGAATTCCACAATGCTGGAATAACTCGGATTAAGAACCTCAATTGTGATTCCTCTACTTCGTCCACCAACCCGGATCAACTCTCCACCAATGCTAGTTGGAAGGAAGAAATTCTTCTTCTACTTTAATGGAGTTTTTGTGACTTTAGGAAAGAATATGAGAGAAAAGAATAATGAGAGATATCTTGTATATTTCCTTATTGCCTAACCAAATATATAAATACATTTAGGTTAGAAGGAGAATCGCTTCTCCTCTCCCTTCCTCTTGGCCGGCCACCCTAGGGCCCCTTACGGGCTCTAGGTTTCTTTTGTTGATCCAAGTATTTTGTGTGACCTAATAGGATCCATTATATTGGGCTTTGGGTTTATAATTTCCTAACCCAAAGTTCTATAGCATTCTCTAGCAAGACGTATAGACGACCCAATAGAACGAATTTATTATCTCTATAATACGATCCATAATATAACTAGTAATTGCATTTAAGTCGAGGACATAAATCCTTCATGAGGCTCCGTTTGTTTTGAAGGAAAACATCTTTTAGGAAACAAGTTTCCTCATTTTTCGTCATTTGGTTGGACAAGGGATTTAGGAAGGAAAAAGAGTTTTCCATCCCTTTATAAACATTTTACTCCAAAATTTGAAGGAAAACCATTTTCCTCCACTCTCTCAATCCTAACATCTCCATTATTCCTTTCTTAGCTTAAGAGTTTTCCATGAAACCAAATAAATGACAACTAATATTCATTTGTGTTTTCCGACGAAAAATATATTTCATGAAAAACCATTTTCCATGGAAATTTTTTTCGATCAACCAAACGGATCTTGACGTACTCATCTCCTTAAGTATGATTTGAGGCAACATGACAACTAGTTTTTGTTTGGGCCCATTTAATGGTCAGTCCATATCTACAGTGGAAGCTCACAAGTAGAAAAGTCCTAAAGTACCTTTTATTCGAAAAGGAAGACAACAATCCCAAAAAAGATAGGATGTTCTCTATCAGGTTTTCCAGTCTGGGAAATCCCCTATAATATAAAAAAGGGCACAACCTCATCGATGAACATGAATCCGATTCTCACCCAACAAAACCAGAGCATCTTTCTCTACATTTACTCACTTTCTCTCTCTACCTCATTCATATCACTGACTTGAGCATCGGAGGGGCTTTCACGAGAACACCCCTGGGCCAGTTTTCATCCTGTGTTGCAGGATTGCTGGAGACTTCACCCTCGGGACTTTGGACTTCCTCGGATTTCAAGACTCTCAACATCCTTCTCATCTTTGACCAGTTTCTTGGCAGAAACAATTTTGATTAGAAGATATATATGAATTAATGATGATATTAATAAGCAACATACCTGATCCTCGAACTGAGAAAACCTTCGTATTTATCCTCAAGGACCTGCGGTACATCTGAGTGCATGAGTGTAGCATGAGGTTCGATTCCTGCAAATTGATGTAAGAGAATCCTTTAATCTAACATGTCTAAACAAAATAATTTTTACAGCTTTACAAGTAATGAAGCAAAGTTATATCACCATTAATTACGATTTTAAATCTTTGGGAGTAAAAATATATTACCATGGCTGATAAGTTCGTTAATGAGGTTGTTATAGTATTGTAGGCCTTTGGGGTTGACAGGGCCTCTTCCATCTAAACCAAATAGTATAGAATAGATTATATCGAATAGCTGATTCTTTTGTGATAAATAAAGTATGAAGATTTGTACTTGGTATTAGTCTCGACCAGGAGATTGAAAATATGTAAGCATCCAATCCTGTTTCTACCATAAGTTGAACATCTTCCTACATATATAGATGACATACATTAAGAGGCAAAACTGGATAATGAGTCCAATTATATATCATAAAGAAACTATAAACATTTCATGGCATAGATGTCTAATTACCTTGTATTTGTGGTACTCATCACATGCTAGATCTGGATTACCGGTTTCATACTCTGAAATTTTTCAATGTGCACATAGTAAGACGAAATGGTGTTAGAACGATTAAAAATTTAAGAAGAGGGAATGGATAAACTTTACGCTGCAATAGAAGCAGATAATATTTTTTTTTCAATATACAGATAAGCACACGGGTAAATGATATTCACAAGATTTGATCCACGATCTTGGGCACCACATCTCAAGATTTTAACCAAACAACTAAACTAATTGACATCCACAAAGCACATAATATATTATTACAACTACTACTTGCCTTTAAACACGTGTTATGCTCAAGCTAAGAAAAATCAAGAATACAAATATGTTATATCTCTCAAAGATTTTGGGTAATATAAAGTATATGTGTGTCTTTTATATCATATTCACTGTATTTAATTTAGTTCTATTGAATTTAAGTATTTCATCCTCGTTTTAAAATCTGTCCACTTTGACCTATAGTTCCTGAATTTTTTTCTTATCTCGTTTGCCACCCGAGAGGCCGAGAACTACCGCTTCATAGCTGAAATAAACGTTACAGTATTTATCACACTTTTAGGTAGTGGGTCTGTTTGGGGAAGTATTTTAGGTGCCTAAAATAATAAGGTGCTAAAATGGATTAGAGTGTTTGGAAAATACCTAAAATAAAATTTCAGGTAGTTAAAATGGCTGAAATTGATAAGGTAAAAATTTTAACGTTTTAAAATCAGGTACCTGAAATCTTTGGAAATGTTTTTAATTTATCTTTAACTTTTAACGTTTCTCTCTCCTCTCATTTTCTTCTCTACTACTATTGTTGTTCCCTCTATTCCTCCATTATGTCTCAATCTTCCTTCTCGCCATTGACAATCAGGAACCTAATCTCAAATGTTTATCTTGCATGTAAAAAGTTTCATGTTTGTCTCACGAAAATTTCTTGCAATTTTTTCTAGTGTCATAGTGCAATCTCATTCCGACATATTTTTCTTGCATATGAGTTTTAGCGAAGTAGTGCATTGAAACTAGGTTCTTGAAATATTAAGCCAGTTCTCATTTTGCAATTTGATGGAGCTCGGTAAATTTTTTAAACTATTCGATTTTTCATGTTATACATTTTGCAGTTTGGTTAATGAAGATATTGTGATTTGTAGCATAAGCTATAATTTTAAAAGTATTTACGTTGTTACTCTATTGTTTAATATTAGTGTCGAAATATATATGCTGATACTTAAATATTAAAATAATTAATCAACTTATGCACCTAGTTTTGCCAAACAGATTAGCTAATCAGTTACCTTATTAATTTTAGCACCTTATCAGTTTCAGCTATACCTGATCAATTTCAGTTAATTTATCAGTTTCAGCTTCTTTTCAGCTAGTATTGCCAAACAGACCCAGTATATTCTTAAAAACAGGTAATATCTTCAAATATAAATGTACTATATTAAAAATTGTAGTATAAAATTCCAATATATAGCTGACATTTATTAGCTTTATATATTAAGGCAGATATATATTCTTGATCTCAACATATCATATTTTCATTTTAATATAATACTTTATTCATATAATACACTTCGTATCTTCTTATTATAAAAACAAAATTTAGCTGCTATAATTGATCAAAGCTAGTCTCTGCGCCTCTGGCAGCCCACTACCTGATAACATGCACCCACTTGAATGTTTGCTGTTTATAATTCACTCATTTATGAAAAAAATTGTTAACATATCTTTATGTCAAGTTACGATGAACAACCGACATGTGAATGTATGTTGTCTCACATTAGACAATTTTATAAGATGAAAAATATAGCTTCTTCCATTGCCAATTGGTTTCATGATAGAACCTCCTTTAGATTTGTAAGTTTTTCAAATCTACTACATTAAGAGCATGTTTGGTTCAACAATTTTGGGTTTAATTCAAAAATGGAATCATTTACCTACTTTATTTTATCTTATTTGGTTCAACCCCTCCTAAATTCATTAGCATTACCATGTGGTAATGGACACTTTGTTACCTTCCCTTGCCTCAAGTCTCAATATCCATCATTTCTTGGTCTTAATGATTGCCGTTCATTTTCTAAATCATAGCTTGAACTAAACACGCAATGCATATAACACTTTTTGTTACTGCTCTCCTCCTATTTATATTTTCATTCCCTTAAATTCTACGACTTGAACCAAACAAGTAGTGTCGATGATGAGGTCGTGCAACCAACCCTTTTGCATAGGGCCTAGAAATTACAAGAGCCCTCAAGTTCTTGAAAATGCAAACAACTAAACTCAAAACAGATAGTTATTTATTGATTTCCTAGACTAATTTTTTCCTTTACTTTTCAGTTTTTCTCCGTCTTCTCACACTTAAACTCAACCATTTACCTTTCTTGAATAATTATGGAACTCCTGTAAAAAAAAACAAAAACTAATTATGGAGCTATTATGTTTTCTCAATAAATTTCAGAAACCACTTAATTGTTCATATTTAATCTCACCAATTCAGTATTCTCCAATGGTTTAAATCTAGCAAAAAATTGGCGTCAAATTATTAGACTAATACGGTCAAAGTCATAATTCATGCATCATGGCAAAAATTACTTTATACATAAATTAGGAAAAATTGTCAAGAAATAACTTTTGTATATACTTATTCAAATAACTATTTTTTATATTTTCTTTCAAAATTACCTTTTAACCACCAAAACTAATACACCACTAACACATGACGACATGCAAAAATCTATTGGATGGCCCCCCTAACTGATCTAATCACCTATTCATTTTTCTAAGCCTTCGATTTACTTCCTATTCATCGTTCCTTCTGTTTTTCTTCACTAATCCTCGTACTCCTCTTTATTCACCTCATTAAAAATGTACTTCAAATTAAAATACATAGACAACGTGGATTCATCTCCTTTCTCTCTCTCCTCATTTTTTCTTTGCTTTTACATTGTCATCAAATCATTCCTTTTCTCACTTTTTCCATATCAAATAGGTTTTGGATGAAACCAACAATTTGATTCAATTGCTGTGAATTATTGTGAACAAAACAACATTAAACTTCAATTGATTATCAAGAGCTTCATACATAAAGCACGCAGTTCCAAAAGAAATGCAAAACAGAGCTCCTAAGAGCATCTCCAATGGTTGTAGATAGGGACTTGCTTGCAATTTTTAAAAGTCCTTAGCTACTAGCTTGACCATTAGAGACAAATTTAGCAATTTGCTTGGGGGAATATCTGCCAAAAGCATACCCAAGATTATTGAGAAAGTGGGTCTCATTAATGGTAAGTAGGACTCCTTTAAATGGAAAGTTGTAGCTAACCATCGGGGTACTAATTAGCTAGAAATGAAAATGGACGAAAATCCTATATGGCATAGCAAGCTAATTTGGTAATTAGCTTGCCATTGGAGATTTGCATCTTTCGCTCTCCACTTTGTTTTGAAGGAAGAATACATATCTCTTTCATGTAGAAAAAGGAGAAACAAACAAAACAAATTACAGGTAAATAATTGAGGAATTAGAGAGTTGTTGAAAGATTAATCAATAACCGAAAAAAAACATCAAATGATAAAATATAATTTTCAAAATGAACGAATCTTATATTTGTCTAACTCTGAATCAGCTTAAAGATGGTCAAATCAACATGGTGGAGATTTTCCCTAACCTAAATTTACAGAATTGGGGAAGAGTTTTGATTTTGGGATTATTTGATGAGAATGGGAAGAAAAGAAATGTTGTTTTTGATGAAGAAACGAGGTAATTAATTAACAAAGAAAAAGGGAAAAAAAATCAGAATTCATCGAATGGATTTCATTAAACGGATTTGTGGATGGAATTTGTTAAACTGGTAGTAATTTTGTAGGTTTTCATAGTTAAAAGGTGATTATTTAAAAAGTTCTTTCTACAAAAGCTAGTTTTTTTAAACAAAAGTGAATATCAAACATAGTTATTAACAATGTTCCAATAAATAAAGTGTAGGAATTTAGATGCTTAATGCGGAAAACGAGTATCACATACTCAAACATCTAACACCAAGATCTTTGCATAAATTAACATGAATCTATAAAGAGTGTACAATATACCTCTTGATGCGTGAATTCCACTTCCACCACAAGCCTTCTAGTGGAGATCCTTTAGAACGTCAACCGCCGTTCCTCTAGTGTTGGTCCACGAACAACCCTTAGATCACCACGTATGCTAGTACGGAAGAGAGAAGAATCCTCTTGCTTTTGAGGTGTATGATGGCCAAATGAGGAGAGAGAGGAGAGCAAAGAAAATCAGATTTTCTTTACTAAAATGTTGTAATGTTCTAACTCCTTTTTAACCCCCATATCACTATATAAGGTGGTTACAAAGAGGTGTTTCATGAGGCTTTATTTTGCCTCATAATGTCATACATTATGAGCATAATAAACTCATGAGTTACAACTCTTCCATCCATCATAAAACCGCCCAACCCATTTCACAAATGGATTTGGGTAATATCCAAGGATTGTCACATTGTGTGACCTCATAGGACCCAATACATATTAGTAGTTGGCTTAAATATATTAGCCCAACAAACCGCAATTAGCTTCTAGCAAAACGTTGCGGTCACCTAATATTATTGAATATATTATCTTCATAATTTGTCCATATACATTTAGTTTGTTACACTTGATCGAGGACAAAATCCTACAATCTCCCACTTGTCTAAGAACAAGTGTGTAACCTTCAAACTCCTTAAGTCGCTTAATGTCTAACTTGATGACATGGTAACATCATATGTAAAGCATACCAATATTCAAGTTGTTTCTTGAAATCCGAGTTCGAACTGTCGAAACAAATGATTAACTCCTTAATCCATTTGAGCACGGCCATGCATTTTCAATTCTCGCTCTTCAAGAGGCCAAGACACCAATCCTAATTCTTAGGAGGACTTTATCCAGTCTTGTATAACCAAAACTCCCACTCAATTCGTAGCAATTCCGATCACTGCTTTTATAGCCTCCTTTTACGGCACGACGTTTTGCAGTGTCAAAAACATACTAATCTTTAAGTAAGAATAGTGTCATACTCATGTCTAAGGAATCCACTAAATGTATTAATGAGATTCTCATAAACCTTTTAGAGAACTCCCACTAGGTCTGCCCAACGTGTATCAACTATACACGCCTATGCAAATGACTAGACATCTCTATTTTCCCATAGCCCATGAAACTGCGCTATCAATCAATCTTGCAATCTAGTCCATGAAACAGAATCATTTACGTTCAATTTTAATGATCCGAACTAGGGACCAAGGTAAATTATAACTCCTGTTCACTGGATAAGGTTTCATTCGTCAAATCACATATTTGACAATCCTATCAAACGTTATAAAATACTTTGAACGTTTTATTTAATACTAAACCAAGATTAAATAAGAACATAACCTTTTATTGATAAACATAACCAAACATATCACAAGAGTAACTATAATTGTGAACTAATTAAAAATAAATAGTACACAATCAAAACCACTCTCCTACATGCTTAAGTCCTATAGCCCTAGTATGACTCTCATGCTTAGGCTGAGGCAATGATTTAGTCAAAGGATCAGCGACATTGCTATCCGTATGAACTTTGCTAACTATTACATCTTTTCTCTCAACGATTTCTCGAATGAGATGAAATTTCCTAAGTACACGTTTACACCTTTGATGTGATCTTGGTTCCTTAGACTGAGCTATGGCACCATTGTTATCACAATGTAAAACAATACCATCTCCAACACTAGGCACTACTCCTAGCTCCAGAATGAACTTCTTCATCCAAACGGCTTCCTTTGCTTTGCATCTGCCGCAGCAGAATGTACTCGCCTTCTATTGTAGAATCGGCGACGATTACTTTGCTTTGAACTTTTCCAGCTCACTTGCCCCTCCATTTAGACAAAAGATGAAACCAGATTGGGATCGGAAATCATCTTCGTCAGTTTGGAAGCTCGCATCTGTGTAACCCTCAACAATTAACTCACTTTCACCTCCATACACTAAAAAATTATCCTTAGTCCTTCATAAGTACTTTAGGATATTCTTAGCTGCACTCCAGTGTGCGTCACCTGGATTTGATTGGAATCTGCTACACATGCTCAAGGCATATGAAACATCTGGGCGAGTACGAATCATGGAGTACATAATGGACCCTATAGCTGACGCATAAGGAACATTACGCATTCGCTTAATCTCATCAGATCCAGAAGGACACTTAGTCTTGCTAAGCGAAACACCATGTTGCATGGGTAGAAAACCTCTTTTAGAGTTTTCCATATTGAACATAGTAACGATCTTATCTATATAAGTTCGTTGGCTAAGTCCAATCATCCTCTTAGACCTATCCCTATAGATCTTGATCCCCAAAATGTACTCAGCGTTTCCAAGGTCTTTCATAGAAAAACAACTCTTCAACCATTCCTTGACTGACTCAAGCATGGGAAGGTCGTTTCCTATGAGAAGTATGTCATCTACATATAAGACCAAGAAAACTATGTTACTCCCACTTTCCTTCTTGTAAACACAAGACTCTTCTCCTTTTTTGAGAAAACCAAACAGTTTGATTGCCTCATCAAAACGAAGATTCCAACTCCGGGATGCTTGCTTCAATCCATAAATGGATTTTTGAAGCTTACATACCCTCCTAGGATATTCTGGATCCACAAAACCTTCCAGTTGTGTCATATACATATCCTCTTTCAAGAACCCATTCAAGAAAGCGGTTTTGACATCCATCTGCCAAATCTCATAATCATAAAAGGCAGCAATCGCTAGGAGTACCCGAATGGATTTAAGCATTGCTACTGGTGAAAAGGTTTCGTCATAGTCTATACCATGAACTTGCTTGAACCCTTTTGCAACCAATCTTGCTTTGTAAACCTGAATGTTACCATCCTTGTCTGTTTCACTTTGAAAACCCATTTGCAGCCAATAGGTGTAACCCCATCGGGCAAATCCATCAAGTCCCATACTTGATTTTCAGACATAGATGCCATTTTGGACCTCATGGCTTCAAACCATTTTTCGGAGTCTTCACTCATCAAAGCTTGCTTGTAGGTAGTAGGTTCTTCAAATTCTAAGATCATTATCTCATAACTTTCAGTTAGCAAGAAATAAACAAACCTTTTGTTTGGTATTCTTGATCTACTAGTCCTACGAGGGGCTGCAACAGGAGAAATTTTCTTCTCAACAATTTGAGAATTTTCGCACGAATGAGATTCGAGTGGGACAGTAGGAGGTTCATGTACAGGATGCACGTCCTCCAACACTTGGTCAGTTATGGGAGAAGATTCCTCTAAAGGAGGAATTACTTCAAGCTCCACAGCTGGCACTTGTGCTTCTGACTCTAACATAGGTTGAACTATGTCCATTTGTTGCTTTTCTCGAACCTCTTCGAGAAATATATTACTCCCACTTGCCTTTTTAGAAATAAAATCTTTTTCCAAAAAGAAACCACGACGAGTAACAAACACTTTGCCCTCAGTCCGATGGTAGAAGTAATAGCCCTTGGTCTCTTTGGGATAACCCACAAAGAATCACTTACCTGATTTAGGGGCGAGTTTATCTGAAAGTAAACGTTTTACATAAACCTCACAACCCCAAATCCGTAGAAAAGACAAACTTGGAGTTTTTCCACTCCACATCTCATATGGTGTTTTTTCTACAGCCTTTGATGGAGTTCTATTAAGTGTGAAAGTAGCAGTTTCGAGAGCATATCCCCAGAAGGAGATGGGAAGATCAGCAAAACTCATCATAGACCGAACCATATCAAGTAGAGTTCGGTTCCTTCTTTCGGATACCCCATTCATCTGAGGTGTTCCAGGTGGAGTGAGTTGTGAAAGAATTCCACAACTCTTCAAGTGATCACTAAACTCTTGGCTCAAATATTCACCGCCACGATCGGATCGTAGTGCTTTAATTGTTTTGCCAAGCTGGTTTTGGGACTTCATTCTGGAATTCTTTGAATTTCTCAAACGATTCCGACTTATGTTTCATCAAATAGACATATCCATATCTACTTAAATCATCAGTAAAAGTAATGAAGTACCCAAACCCTCCCCTAGATTTTGTGCTCATTGGTCCACACACATCAGTATGTATTAGACCCAATAGATCACTGGCCCTTTCACGCTTTCCAGTAAAAGGTGACTTTGTCATTTTACCCATTAAACATGATTCACATACATCAAATGGCTCAAAGTCAAAAGATGTTAGAAGTCCATCTTTATGTAACTTCTGAATGTGTTTCGCGTTTATATGTCCTAAACGACAATGCCATAAGTAAGTAGGATTAGTATCGCTTGACCAATGTTTTTTGCTGTCTATGTTAAGGACATCTTTGTCTAACTCTAGGAAATATAGACCATTAGACCTTTTAGCAATGGCATAAAACATTGAATTCAAATAAACAGAGAAACAACCTTTCCCAATTGTAAATGAAAACCCTTCATTATCCACAACAGGAATAGAAATAATGTTTTTGGTAATAGCAGGAACATAATAACAGTTATTAAGCTCTAATATTAAACCAGAAGGCAAAGGTAGACTATAAGTCCCAACTGCAACAGCCGCAACCCTTGCACCATTTCCAACGCGCAGTTCTACCTCCCCTTTAGCCATGGCTCTACTCCTTCTTAGTCCCTGCACATTCGAAGTAATGTGAGAAACACAACCGGTATCAAATACCCAAGAAGTAGATGTTGCTAAATTAATGTCAATGACATAGATACCTGAAGAAGAAGCCCCAGACTTCTTATCATTCCGATACTTCGGGCAGTTACGCCTCCAATGGCCAATTTGACCACAATGGAAACACTTTGCATTTGCGGCCACCTTTGGCTTTGCCTTTGCTTGTGGCTTATCAGCAGTCTTAGCGGCAACTTGCTTGCCTTTGTCTTGCTTTTTCTTGCCAGCCCATTCCTTCTTAAAACCCTTTCCCTTTTGAACCATAAGAACTTCCTTCTTAGGTGCAACGAGAGATGTTTTGCTCGTCAGCCATGAGCATCCCATGTAACTCAGCAAAGGGTTTTCGACACCCCATTCATATTGAAGTTCAACCTAAAATGGTTGAAGCCTTCATGTAGGGAGTGTAGTATGATGTCGATGCTTGACTCTTGGCTATAAGGAAAGCCCAACCTCTCCATTGTCTCGAAATAACCAATCATTTCAAAGACATGAGTGGCGACTGGCTTGCCTTCGACTAACGCACACTCAAGAATAGCCTTGTGAGTTTCATACCTCTCTATCCGAGCTTGTTGTTGAAACATGGTTTTCAGCTGTCGGATAATACTGCAGGCATCCAAGCTTGAAAACCTCTTTTGAAGGCTTGGTTCCATAGCCGCGAGCATAAGGCAAGTAACAATTACCGACCTTTCTGCAATGGCCTTATGGGCCGCCTTTTCGGCTTCAGTAGAGGTGGTCGTTAATACCGGGATCGGGGTTTCAAGAACATCTTCTCGACCTTCGGATCTAAGAACAATTCTCAGATTTCTTTCCCAATCAAGGAAGTTGATCTCGTTCAACTTATCCTTTTCAAGGATTGAACGTAAGTTAAAAGGTGAATTATTGTTGTTACCAGACATGATATCTACATAGAAGATGCAAAAGTAATGAGTATGTTTATCATAATAGCTTTTAACAAATTTTAAACACTTTAAAATAAAAGCTATGCACTTGACCAATTTTAAATGTGTCCCCTTTTGAATCAAGTGATTCTAAGATCCTATCAAACATGATTTATAAGTGGACTTTGGCCTCAACTTAAAACCAAATTTAAAAGGTAAGTAAACTCTTTTACTAATTACAACAATTGTAATTCTTAATTGATGGGTGATTGCTAAGGTGATGAAAGTTCCCAGGTAAGGAAGTTACCCACAACGTTGGGGAAAGCCTTCCTAATCCTAGACAGAACTTGTCACCCAAACACAAAAACCCAACCCTTTGCTTCAAAATCCAAAACCGTTTTGATGATTTTGTTAGGCCAAACCAAACTAAACATGCAAATTTCGGAAATTTACTCTACTTAGCCTAAGATTGGAAGTAACACTCTGCTTTGGCAGAACCTATTACTAACGATCAAGATTTTAATAGATGTTTATTTGGAAAAGCAATTACCCAATATTAGCTTTAGGGACCTAAGTAAATTATTATGTGATTTAATTACTAGTGAACTCATTGCAAAAATAAATCACATGCATAATAAAACTTAGAAAGCATTCAAAAGCAATATTTAAATGCATAAAGTAAATTGTGATCCTAGTATGGCCCCTAACCCTAAAGACTACTCTTTAAGGCCTCCATCCTTGAACCACCTTGGATCTCCATCCTTGTGCTTCATGGAAATGAAAAAATCGGATCTCCATCCTTGAATCACTACAACTTGAATAATTTCTGAAATTTAAACTAACATTACAAAAATACCAACGATGCATAGATCGTATTTAAATTACAAAAATACATTAACGATACGCAGATCGTAATTTCTATCCAAGTTTGGGCCATACTAGTCACCGCATGCATCCATAATATCATATATATATAAAACATGCATTTTAATCAACTTATTAAAATAAATTATTATGCTTCAACAACTTTAAAACATAATAACACCAACCAAATTTAATCTCATATTAAATTAAATGGTTAGTACCTCTAGACAAATTTAATCATATTAGAATTTATCTCCCAAGGGCTTTAAAATATTAATCTAACAAATTTAATCAATTATTAAATTTAAAGGAAAATACATAAGCACTTTAAGGTACCACATATATTTTAATCATATTAAAACATAAAAGCATTGCATGACATTTAATCACAAACACTAGCATGAAAGAATTAATCAACTTATTAAAACTAACATCCTAACATAAAATTAAATGTCACAAAATGAAACTCCCATCATAATTTTAATTCATTTAAGTATTAACATAGGATACCATGCATAATAACATATTAATATGCATTAAGGGATAAACGGATTTTAACGTTTTTATCCGTTGAAAGAGAGACGAGCCAAGGATAGCAGACCACCGCTCGCGACCGCGAGCTAGGTCGCGACTCGAGACCAGGGTCGCGACTCGCGATGTTAGTCGCGACTCGCGAGAAGCTCACTGCTTTCACTATTCCGATTTCAATTCAAGAAATTTTAATCGAAATACGTATGATTTTCTTTATACACTAAAACACTTTTATGCATAACTAAATCAGACTTGGCCTTCAAATTCAAGAATTCATGCCATGAAATTATACATAATCAAATTAAGCATAAAAACCTCAAAGCATGCAAATCATGAATCACACATATATGTACATCACATTCTAATTAACAATTTAACTAAAACATGAAACAATATAACAATTATATATGTATATATACATGTATCGAAAATGTATAAACAACTTTTATACTCCCACTAGATTAAAATCCAATTTTAATCATGCAAACAATATCCTCATGCTAATACCCTCCCCTAAATGAATTAAAATAAAGGAAAACATGCATCAACATGATCATATTAATCTATGCAATAGGCTAACTGATACCACTGTAGGAATTTAGATGCTTAATGCGGAAAACGAGTATCACATAATCAAACATCTAACACCAAGATCTTTGCATAAATTAACATGAATCTATAAAGAGTGTAGAATATACCTCTTGATGCGTGAATTCCACTTCCACCACAAGCCTTCTAGTGGAGATCCTTTAGAACGTCAACCGCCGTTCCTCTAGTGTTGGTCCACGAACAACCCTTATATCACCACGTATGCTAGTACGGAAGAGAGAAGAATCCTCTTGCTTTTGAGGTGTATGATGGTCAAATGAGGAGAGAGAGGAGAGCAAAGAAAATCATATTTTCTTTACTAAAATGGTGTAATGTTCTAACTCCTTTGTAACCTTTTGCCTCATAATGTCATACATTATGAGCATAATAAACTCATGAGTTACAACTCTTCCATCCATCATAAAACCGCCAACCCATTTCACAAATGGATTTGGGTAATATCCAAGGGTTGTCACATTGTGTGACCTCATAGGACCCAATACATATTAGTAGTTGGCCTAAATATATTAGCCCAACAAACCGCAATTAGGTTCTAGCAAAACGTTGCGGTCACCTAATATTATTGAATATATTATCTTCATAATTTGTCCATATACATTTAGTTTGTTACACTTGATCGAGGACAAAATCCTTCATAAAGGTGCTTAGCGACGGTCGAGCATGAGTTAGGAGTTTCGCGTGAAGGGTTTAATTTAAAAGTGCGTCTTGGGTGTAACATGTCACTCTTTTACTTATTGTGTAACATGCATAATGACATACACTTCAACAAGAATGACATGGGCTATACATGAATCTCATGTCATTTTGTTAATTATTTCATGTCATTTGAGTTTTTTTTTACAAAATAAGCGGTGGTTTGTAGGTTGTAACACCATAAATTATATGTAACAGTTACACCCAAGAATTTGTATTTATTCTATTGCCCATATGCATACTTGTAAGTTGTAACAACTCTTCAAAAGAATTGAAAAGTTTTAGTTTTATTTTTAAGCAACTTATCTTTTGTAATTTGTCCATTCATTATCTATTTTTTTGTCAATGCATGGTATAAGTTGAGGTCTATATCTTTTTTCTTTTGGGAAATTCAACTGGTGATCTCGTATCTCGGAAATTTCTAGGCGGTGGAAACAAAAATTTCACATTCTCTGATGTGACCCTGTGTTATAATTTTACAAATAAAAAGTGACATTAATGACTATTTCTATCCGATTTCTGTTAATTAATTTGTTTTCTTTAAAAAATTAATTTCCCCTTTTCCCTCCTCCGTTCTCCTTAACAAGTACCACCCGCTAACCCGGCCAACCCTTCACCACTGCACCACCTGTCTCCCTCTTCCTTGCACCCATACCTGGCCCGCCCCTCCATCGGACCCTCCACATGCAAATTCTCCCGCTCTCCTGGTGTCACCCTTGTTGCTCTCTCTTGGTGTCAGTACCCTTGCTGCTCTCTCCTCTCTCTCTTCTCTCCTTTCTCCCTGCGTGCGAGAAACAGCCGAAGGCAGGCGGAGCTCGGAGGATTCTCAACAGCAGTGTAGCAACACTATAGCAGCTAGCGGCACACAAGGAGAGGACGAGGGAGGGAGAAACACGAGAGAAAGAAATGGGTATGAGCAAGAGAAGGGGGTGGGGGTGGGACTTAGGTGCGTGGTTCAGTAGGTGACGCTAGTGGTGCAATGGTGGTCGATGGGCTCATGGGTGTTAAGTGGCAGTCGCAAAGTGGTTCTACAATGGTGCGGGAGGAGGAAGGAGGGAGCATGAGATGGGATGAGGGAAGAGGAAGGAGGGAGGAGCAGATGGGAGGGATGAAAAAAATTTCCTTTTTTTTAATTAACAGAAAATTGGATGGAAAAAGTCATTAATGTCACTTTTTAATAAAACAATAACACGGGGTTTCGAGGTAGAATCCATTTTTTATTCCACCATATAGAAATTTTCACAATTGACGGCCACCATGTAAAATTTCCTTTTTTTTTTCTGGGAACATTTGGCCTAAAACTTGCCAGTTAATTACTATACCCTATGTAATTTAGAGAAGGGGGGAGGTGAAGTGAAATGTGGAGTAGTCGCAGACAGTAACTATATCATTTTTCGTTGGATCTTTTAAGGGAGTTTTACCATAAAAATCTGTCATTTTTTATAATATAGGAGTATAATTCCAGAATTAGCACATGGCCTCCAAAACATTTTTACTTAGAGACGGCCCTGCAAACAAGCACTATGCGCATAAGACATACTTATAGCGTGCGTAAACCACTAACTTAGTAAGAAGATAAACAACTTAACCAAAGATATGATGTAACTTCTCCATTTTTCTAAATGATCAAAAGAGGAGAAAACATAATTCAAAGATAAAAGTCACTAGTGCTAGAAGTTGGGATAGTTGATCCAAATGTGGGAAGGCTAATTCATTCTTTTGACTTTGTCCAACATTGGTGGTGGACAATGGTATATCCCATTTCATATAGTAGAGATCTCCATGTTGTGTTATATAAGTTGGGGAGGAGATATTAGACCATCTTCGTGCACCATCACCGCAACCGACAGCTAGTCAGTGGTCACACGCGCACAGGTCGACTAGCCTTGCCTCGGCATGCACGTGTCTAATGGTTATTTTTGGGACCCATTTGGCTTAATCTTTTGTCTGTTGGATTTCCTAGATTGTTATAGTTTATAACGTTTATGTAACTTCTCATTATCACACACTAATCTTTTTAGGTGTTGGAGATTTTCTCCATCAATTTCCTCAGTTAAACTATCTTTGGCGGCCTACATATATTGTTGGCTTCCTTTATTGATATAATACACCACAGATTATCTATATTCTATTCATTTAAATATTTTCTCCATCTCCAAACACAATTATTTCCTTTTTCGAGTTTAGTTTCCGCTCCATCTATTGGAGTGTGTCAGTTCGTGGAGGAAACGTAAACCTTGTAGTCAGTGTCTGCTACGCAAACGCACCTGTTATGGAGGTCTATCGACTGTGATCATATCACGATGTCTCAATTTCAAATAAGTTTATTTGTGGTTTTTCCGCTACTAGTTCCAACAATCTAATTCGGTATTCTGTTTGGCCCTAGTGTTATATATTTCCCATGGCTGTTGTTGAGTCTAGTTTTCTTAATGCTCAACCTATTAATACCTTGATAAGTAGGCCCCAAAAGATTGTTCTCGACTTTTGAAAAATCTAAACCTTTGAATGGGAAAAACTTAAAGTGTTTGTCAGAAAAAATATCCTTATATAGGCTAAATATATGGAAAATTATTTGTTTGATATTTGTTGTTACACACACAGCAGTCCCATAGATGTAAGTGATGCAGACTGGCCACAAGCCCAATAAGGTTCCATCCTAAATGCAATTGGTAATAGGAGGAGTAGCTTACTAGATTATAAGCTAGTCTCTTCACCCCTACTTCTACCGATATGGGGACAATACTTTGCACACTTGGTAAATTCTCAACAATCTTCCCCTTTTCACATAGGTGTGGTTGAACTCCCACTTAATCTGTGCTACTCCGCACCATCTCTGGTCCTCCATTCGATCAACTAGTATGCCACCATATCGCACCTGCCCCAGCTGAAACATCGTCTCCTATACCATTTATTAATCCACACGCAGTAAGCCCATAGATGTAAGTGAGGCAGACTAGCCATAAGCCCAGTAAGGTTCTATCCTAAAACCAATTAGTAATAGGAGGAGTGGCTTATTAGATTAAAGCTAGTCTCATCACCTCTCCTTCTACCGACGTGGGACAAGACTTTGCACACACATGGTAAATCATCAACAAAATTTACCGTAGGTGTAGAACTCCTAAGGGAATTTGGTATGCCCTTAATGCTATGTATGGTTCTGATGACGCTGGTACTAAAAGAATGTGTTGTCTCTAAGTGGTTGAAGTTTGAGGTTGTAGATAATAAGCATATTATGGATCAGATTCATGAGTATGATAACCTATTGTTATTGATTATTATTGTTGAAGGCATGACTATTTGTGAACATTTCCACGCCAATGCTCTTATTGAGAAGTTACCATATTCTTAGGGAGAGTACAAGAA
This sequence comes from Beta lomatogona, assembly GCA_947646795.1. Classification (NCBI taxonomy): domain Eukaryota; kingdom Viridiplantae; phylum Streptophyta; class Magnoliopsida; order Caryophyllales; family Amaranthaceae; genus Beta; species Beta lomatogona. The sequence goes on from CANSNZ010001095.1 coordinate 747,364, forward strand.
GAATATGAGACACAAGAAAAAGGATATGAAGCTGCAAGAGTTGATTGCTCATATCAATATTGAGGAAGCCAAGAGGAGCCAGGAACGTATTAAAACTAATACTCCTAATTTGTTGTTATTGCTAAATATAAAAATGCAGGTGCTTACAGGAACACTGATTAGAATGGAGCCAACAAAAATCTCAAGAGGATTGATGGTGAGTGTTTTTTTACGTTACAGAGAAGGACACATTTCAAGCTTATTCCCATGCTAGGATTGCACAAGAGGAAAATGGTAACAAAGGTCACAAAGCCAACCAGAAAAACTAGAATAAGTACAACAAGGGTCATATAAGCAATTTTAGACAAAAAAAAATTGTAAGCCCGTCTTCATGAACACTTTGAAACTTGTGATGATGTCATTGTTGATGTTGTTTCTGAAATCAACTTGGGTGAGAATGACGCTGAGTGGATCGTCGATACTGTAGCTACATGTTATTTTAGTGCTAAAAAGACTTCTTCAAGGAGCTAAAAGATTCTAGTGATGGTGAGTACTTGTTTATGAAAAACTTTAGCAAAGTTCATGTCCACGGCAAAGGCAAGGTCACTCTGAAACTCACTTCTGTAAAGACTTTAGCACTTGACAATGTGTAGTATGTCCCTAATATGTGTAGGAACATTATTTCTGGAACTTTACTGAATAATGTCGGTGTTAAAACTTTTTTGATTATGGTAAACTAGTTTAGTAATGGTGGTTTGTTTGTTTTAGACATTAAAATAAATGCATCACCTTTTCTGCTTATATTTTTGAATTTGTTGATACTTGGCATTCTAGACTTGGACATGTTAATGATAAGTCCATTAGACTTATGCATAACATAAGTTTAATTCCAAAGATATCCATGAGTGAAATGCAAAATTGTCAAGTTTATGTTGAGGCCAAGTACCATAAGAAACCTTTTAAGGAGGTGACCAAGAGGCAAACGCAATTGTTAGAGTTAATCCATACTAACCTTGGAGACTACAGAAGCATTTGAGCAAATCTAACCAATAAGTATTACATAACTTTTGTTGATGATTGTTCAAAGTGTACTAGAGTTTATTTGCTCAAAAGCAAGATGAGGCAAAGGAGATGTTCTTGATTTATAAGACCGAGGTTGAAAGCCAACTAGATAGAAAAATCAAGAGGCTTAGATCTTATTATGGTGGTGAATACAATTCTGGCTTTCTAGTTCATTTTTGTTCAAAAATTGTATTGATCATGAGTAATTTTCCCCTTATACTCAAAAAAATGAAATGGCCGAATGGAAATAGAACCTTCAAAAACATGATGAATGCAATATTAATTTCCTCGGGTTTATATGACTTTATGTGGGGGAAAATCATCTTACCAGATTGTTAGAATTCACCACAAGAAGTTAGACGATTTTATGTGGGGGAAAATCATCTTAACAGATTGTTAGAGTTCCTCACAAGAAGTTAGACCAAACACCTTATGAGTTGCAACATTCCTATGTGTGTATTTAGCATTACCACATCTGTGATTGAAATCCTCTAAGCAAACATGCATTGCAAAGTCAACAATGGAGTATGAGTTTATTGCTCTCAAGATGGCTGGTCGGGAACCAGAGTGGTTATGGAACCTTGTAGCTGATGAGAAAAGTTAATACCATCAATTTTATTTCATTTTAACTCGCAAGTGGCCATTCATATTTCCAAGAATGAGGCATAAAAAGGCAAGAGTAGGCTCCTTTAAAAAAAAAGGCAAGACTAGGTATATACACCTCAGACATCATGTTTTACGAAATTTGATAAAATTTGGTTTAATCTCTCTTGACTGTGTGAGTTTAGAGAGGAATTTAGTGGATCCATTGATTAAAGGTCTAAATAGGAAACTAGATTCAAAAACTGCTAAAGAAATATGCTTAAACCCGCCTATCTAGTAGCCCATGGTGGATACTCAATCTTGTTTACCAGATTCAGTCTGGTCTAACGAAATTGTGGTGTTATTACTTGTAATTGTATTAATTAATAATAAAATCTTGAGGTAGTATTCAAACAATGTTTGTACTACATAGTTGAGGATGAGATCCATATCCCTTATTAGGGTGGTGTGAGCAATACACAGTAGATGGACTCACCTACGTGATTGTGGGGGCTGGCCATCTCTAATGAGGATAGACAAGGGCTATTCTCTAGAGGAATCATGAGACAGGTTTATTGTGGCCTAACATTGTTTGTCAGGGATATGATACTCGATTTAGTTCAATTGTAGCTTCAAGACTTTATTCACCTAGTAACATTTTGTTTTTCATTCTTTTAAAGTTGGTACAAGTGGGGGATTGTTATAAATAGTTGGTCCAAACATGGGAATGTTATGTCCTTCTTTTGAGTATTGTCCTAAATTGGTGGTTGACAATGGTATATCCCACTTTATATAGTGGGGCTCCATGTTGTGATGTACAAGTTATGGAGGAGATTATAGACAATCTTTTGTCCACCACCGCCATTCATATTATGGTAACAAAACTTGCTACCTTTATTGGATTTTGGTTCTAACCTTGGAATAGAAAGAGAATAGTAACCATTAGGCACTACCATGGCCATCTCGTATAATGTAGGGGCCCTGTGCTAAATTAAATAATAAGGAATGAAAATTTTTGGTGAATAGGAAGAGACGGAAGAGTCATTAACGGAGATTTTTTGGAGAATAGGAAGAGACAAAGCAAAAACCTAGATATAAATTAACCTCTTTAATCTGCATCCAGCTTACACTCAATAAATTGGAAAGGAACAACCTGTAATTAAATTTAGTTTTTTTTTGTTACTTTGGGCGGACAACTAATATAATTGAGTTCTCATACTTTGATGGCCCTATGCAGTTGTTCACCTTGCACATGGCCTTAGCCACCCCTGGGCACTACCACAAACAAATAGATTCCCTTACTTAAGGGGGAAAGGAAGGCAACAAACTAAGGGAGTCTGTTACCACCAAGTAATGATAATTGGTTGTACCAAACAAGAAAAACGAGTAGGTGTTTCACTAGTAGAATAAATGCTTATTGCGGCGGTCATTAAGTGGCATATTGCGGCGGTTTTCGCAACGCAGCAATTAAAGGCGCAATAAGCATTTATTCTACTAGTTTGGTACAACAATAGGCCCACGAAGGAGATGAAGACCGACCAAGTGAATGGGACTCGAACCGTCTTCGTCAGGTGAATGGCCGACGAACGAAGGAGACGAACGGCCGACGAACTCGCCGTGAAGTCGCCGGAAGACGAAGAAGAGGAGAGAGAAAATTGAAAGCTTCGCCGGTGTTCGCACGACGAACGATGGGTGAAATCGAGTGTGAGGAGACGAACGATGATTATTTTCAATTTGAGATGAAACCGAGTGTAAAAGATGGAAGTACTGAATTCAAGATAACTTTCTACTAGAACATGTATGATTATCATAACATTATATTCACCCACACAAATGCCCATTATAATTTCCTCAAAATGTTACTCGATAAATATCCCTATTGCATAAAAGCAGACTCTTTAGTTTCCAAATAATTACCCCAATATCCAGGTTTTCTTGCTCCACTAATTTGAGATAGTATGATGAAATTCGACAAAGCCCATTACAGTAACACAAGTTGGTAGTTTAATTTGGAAAGTGCAATTGAGGCCAATCTTCAATAGAGGTAAACTCATACCACAAATTCACCTTAAATCCATATTCACAAAAGGACGATTACGACACAACAATTAACGATTGGTGAATCAGACAAAGTCGCGAATATGAGGAAAGAGATTAAAGATGAAAGTAGAATGAGTGAGAGAAGGAAGATAATTACATATTCGCAAAGAAGTTGAAGCTCATCTTTGGCTAAATGCTGGCCTTCTTTAACCTTAGCGATCCATTTGTCCAAATCCATTTGTGATTTGATGTATTGTTGCCTAATTTATCCCTAAAAATATTGCTCTAACACACACACTCTCAATCAAATCTTGTTTTTAGGGTTTTCGTGTTGGTTCACCCAAATCAGCAAATTGAACGATGCATCTGAGAGAAGAAGGAAGAGAGGGAGAAGAATGAAAGAGTAAGGAAGACCGAGTGTGAGGAGAGAGAAGAATGAGAAAGTAAGGTCGGCGCCTAAGGTTTTTTTTTTTAGGGAAGTAAAAGGAAACCTAGTTGGGCCCCTTTAATTTTCAATTTTAAAAGTCTATTGCTGCGGTTTTCGGTAAAAACCGCAGCAATAGGTTTAAATATTAATTTTTTAATATATTGATGCGGTTTTTGTCAGAAACCGCAGCAATATGTCTGGTCAAATAATCAACTTTTTTCAAAAAATTTCCCGTTGAAACCATATTGCTACGGTTTTTTATTATATTTTACCTTTTCTTTTTACGTGATATATTGCTGCATATGGGTAAAACTGCAGCAATACCACCGCAGCAATAAGTAATTATTCTACTAGTGTTTGATTTCGTCTTTTAAATCCAAAAATATTGAACCAAACATGCTATTAAAATAATCAATAATAACACAAGCTTACCACTAAGATGAGCAAAAGGATCAAAAATGTTGGGCTTCCTCCCATCCTGGAATGCTGCTCCCTCCACCTTCGCATAATACAGACATCTTCAGAATAAATTACACGTAAAGGCAACATAAGTTATAGTGGATGAACTCATTAAACTGAAATGTACCAAGAAAATAAATATCTTTTGGGGAAGGTTAAAGCTTTTAGATTTATGGAAGTGGTCAATTGACCCCTTAACTTTAGTTGTTATGAAATCAAACACCTTGACTTTAAAATAGCTTGTATCATAGGGTCTCATACAAATACCTACCCATTAGGTACATTATTTGCCACTCAAAATGATAAACAGATTAGCTAAATATATTTATTAACCTTTTTTTTTTGAAAAATTGACAAGAGCAGGCTCAACTATGGCCCCCCTTTCATAATAGATCCCAACTTTTGAATACTACACAGCGGTCCCAACTTTGGGGGGTGTTTTACAAAAATGGTCCTACCAGATCACCTAACCTGCTACAACAGGTGAACCCTGAAACTATCACTCTTGCCACCCCTGCCACCCTTCCCCTGTCACCTCTCGCCCGCCCTCTAAATATCCTCTCCTACCCTGCCTCCCCTTCCCCCGCTCTAAAACCGCCATACTCTGTCTCCATGTTGTCGGCTCGTCGGAGCCCGACCACCCTCCCGCTGGCTAGTGCAGTATGGACCCTGTGGCTCCTCCCTCTCTCGCGTCCCTATTTCCTCCTTTCTTCACGCAATTCTCTCTCTTCCCCCTAGTCCACTACCGCACAACCACCACGCAACAACTGCTGCCCCACATCACTACCGGAACCCCCTCCCCGCCCCGCCATCTCCCCCGGATGAACCCTCCCCCCCACGTCACTCCCTCCCCGCTTCTAAAATTATTTCCCATGCCCTCCACCCCTCCCCCGCCCCCGGGATAAACCCTCCCCCGTCCGTCCCCTTCGTCACCACGCTTCCCCAGAACCTAAACCCCCTCCCTTGCCCCGCCACCCTCCCCTGTCCGATAAAAGTGGAAAACCCTTCCCCTCCCCCGAAACCCCCTCAAACCTCGTAAAATAAATTTTAATATAAAAAATTACAACTTGAATAGGTAACCCTTCGACTTGGACCATTTTTGTAAAACATCCCCCAAAGTAGGGACCGCTATGGAGTATTTAATTGTTGGGATCTATTATGGAAGGGGGTGAAAGATATGTCCTTAGACATCCTGGAGATTACTAAATATAAATAGGAATAATATTATGAAGATAATAAAGTTAATTATTTTAGTAATCATATTTTCTTGCTAGAGAATAAATATGATTAATAGGACAATATTGATTGGGCCTATAACTAAAATATATTAATCCTATGAGGTCACACATTGTAGCACAAGTTGAACAAAAACAACACTAGGCCTATAGAGGCCTTGAGTTGGTCGGCCATAAAGGGAGTAGTAGGAGAATTGGTTCTCCTAATTGGATTAGGATTCTTTCATTATGTATGTGATATAATATTAGGGTTTAGGTAATTAATTCATTAAGCAGTTTGTTTTCACAAAAGAGAGAGCTTGAGAAACCCTAATCTACTCTCCCATAAACCGGCGCCTATACCATCAAAAGCAAGAGAATTTCTTCTTTTCCATTCCAGCAGACGTTGGTGTTTAATTGGTGCTCGTGGACCGTTTAGAGGAGCAACACTTGGGGCTCTCATATCTTTAAAGCTTGCATACAACAAGGAAATCATGCTACAAAGGTTTTACATATATTCCCTATTGAATGATTCATGTGTTTGATTATGTTTACGATCATATGATAGATGTTAGGAAATTGTTTCCTGAAATTCCGCTACATATACATCTATATGTTCCTACAGTGATATCAGTTTTGCCTAATTCATAATATTCATATGATCATTTAATTGTATGCAAAGTTATTACTTTTATTCATTTACGGGAGGATTTATTTATGGCTTGAATTTGCATAATTGATATTTCACATTAATTGATTGGAAATGGTAAATAATTGATTTATTTGTGATTTATGCTCAATATAAAATAAAGGTCCGAATTTTTTTATTATGGACGAAATAAATTGGTTAATTCACTCCATAATTTTCGGATTTTTATAAATATATTAGTTAGATTTAAAATTATTTAGTGTTTAATTTGATTAATCATTGAAATAATTTGTTAACAATTAAAGATTTGATTTTTAATTTGTTAAATAAATTTAATGTTCATCACCCACATAGATCTAAAATATTATGATAGCTGAAAATAATTTTTAGGATATTTCCCACTAATTTTCGTATTTTTATCATATTTGATTTTATTTGTTATGATAATTCAGTAGATCACCCTAAAAGTTATTTTCGATTTTTCGAAATTTAATTGTCAATTTTTATTATATAATTTGATTTTTGCCCTAATTTTGAATTTTTTGTTAGATTTAATGTTAAATATAGATTTAACATTCAAATCTAATCACAACAAACCTAAAAATTTGTTGATTGATTCAAAATTTCTACCATAAATTTTTGCATTTGTATAACCTAATTAAATCCTAAATCTTTAAATAATTGTTAGTTAAAGATTAATTAGAATTATTTGTAAATTGTTACAAAATTCAAAAGGATTGCCCACCACGGCTGGGTGGCCCCACCTGTGACGATGCAGCCACGGTGGAGGGCGAGATTGGGACGACAGCGGTGGAACAGGTGGCGTTAGCACGGCGAGAGGGCCGGTGCACGTGCGACGTGGGCGGTGGTCTTTCCTCGTGTGCGCTGGCGGGTTGGACTGCCGAGCGCTGGTGGCTCTTGATGCCGGCGTCTGCTGGTGACTAAGTCTCGACCGGCGAAGTCGTAGTCCTGCATACGTGGGTGCTGGCCAACGGTCCTCAGTGGCTGCTAACGGGTGATGGGCGTTCGCGAGTTGTTGGTGGCGTGGGTGGTTTTGAAGCCTACGTCTGCTGGTGGCTGGGCTAACCGGAAAAATTAAAGGGGGAAGCGACGTCACATGGCTGGGAGGTGGTCTTATTTGGGTTGCCGGTTGGTGTTGTCGCGATGGCTGGTATAAACCAGCGTACTTGTATGGTGTGGAGTTGACTAGCAACCTTGAGCTGCTGGTCAAATCTCCAATAATAATAAACATTAAAAAAAATTGTTTTTAGGAAAATTTGATTTCCCAAAATTGAGCATAAATCCAAAAGTTTCCTATTATGCAAATCTGTGAATAATTTTGATTATTGCCATGTTTAAATAAGTAATTGAATTAAAATAATAAAGCTTCCTAAATAATATCTAGCTTAAATTTGTTAAGTTTTATTTGCTTATTAATTGTTAATAAGTAAATAATTTGTGTTTATTTTATTTTGATATTATACATGCGTGGATGTTTAATGTAATATATATGATGTAATATTTTGCATGTTATGACTAGTACGGCCCAAATTAGGACAGTAAATACGATCTGCGAATCGTTATATTTGAATGTATATTAAATAAGATCTACGGATCGTTTGTATTTTTGTAGCTTTAAATTTTCGTTATTTGTTTAAATTCAAATTATGTAATCAAGCATGAGGATCCAAGAAGTTTCAAGGATGGTGATCCATGGAGATTCAAGGGAAGATTCATGAAGAAGTTATTTTCGTAAGTTTAGGGGTCATACTAGATCATTCTAGTTATTGCTTTTATTATTTTTAGCATTTATTTTGTTTAAATGCTTGCTTCTAAGTTTGTTTGTGGTTAATTGAAACTTGTGTTCACTATTGATTGACCATATTAGTAAACTTAGGTCCCCAAAAGTAATATTGAGTTTTAATTGCTTTTCCAAAAAACACCTATGATGCCTTAGATAGTGAGTAATAGGTTCTGCCAAAGCAGGGTGTTGCTCATTTTATCCGGGGATAGTAGGGTAGGTTTTTGAAACTTACATGTTAATTTTTGCTTTAACTCAACAAAATTCAGTAAAAGACAAAGTTTTGGGTTTTGAAGCTAAGAGATAGGAGTAAACAAGGAGTTGTTAACCTGTCTACGAAGAATTATAATTAGTTATAATTAGCAAATTGTTTACTTACCTCAACTACTATACATTGAAGGCAGGGCCAAAGTCCGTTTGATTGTAGTGGGAGGGGATCTTGGTTATTTCTTTATTCAATGGGGGACTTTCATTTTGAATAAAGGGTAGTTGTTAATTAAAATTTGTTTAATTGTTGCTTTCTTGATAAACATTGATTTAATCTTGTTTTATTATTTGTTGTAGTAATCATGTCTAGTAACAACAACGCCACCAACAACTCTACTTCTAATTTACGCTATGTTATTTCGAATGACAAATCGAATGCTGAACGTTTCATTGCAAGTGAAAGGGACATGGGAATCGTTCTCAGAACTCAAAAGTTCAACAACTTTCACATGCAAGGAGAGGAAGCAACTATGCAAGAGATGCATGAAATGCTAACTTAGATCGAGTGAAACATCCCTAACAAGCCGGGAAAAGAACATAAGGATGTTCTAATGGTTAGTAAAGGAAAATCGCTCAATAGGATCGGGATTGCTATTAAGAAGGGTGAAAGCAAACAAGTTGCCAAGTCTGAAACTTCTAAAAAGAAAAAGACTACACCAAAACCAAAAGTTGTTGATGAGCACTATTGTTACACCTTAAAAAGGTTGGTCATTGGAAAAGTAGTTGCCCTAAGTATCTGAAGGATCACAAGAAAGAAGTTTCTACTTCAGATATGTATGTTATAGAAGTTAACTACGCAACTTCTACTTCTTGGGTATTTGATACCGCTTGTGGTTCGCACATTGTCTGTAATATGCAAGGCCTCAAAAGAAGTACTACCTGCGTTTCGTTTTAATTGTTACACTTTGACATTTTACACTATTCACAAATCTCTCTTTGACCCTCATTTGTGATTTATACGTGAATAGAAACATAGTCATGTAGGGTCTTGTTAGATTCGTCTTAGTATGAATTTTATTAATATGTACTTTTTGTAATTTTTACAAATACAAAATTAGATATGTATATCCTTAAAGTTTTGCATTGGCGTGCGTGAAAAGTGAAAGTGTAACAATTAAAAAGAAACGGAGGGAGTAGAACATTAGGAAAGGGAGAAGTAAATCTTCGCGTTGGCAATGGAGCATGAGTTACTACCTATGGCATTGTCGATTAGGCCACATAAGCTCAAAGCGCATTGAGAAACTTCATAATGATGGAATTCTCAAATCATTTGATTTCGAATCATTTGATACTTGTGAGTTTTGCTTAATGGGGAAAATGATAAAGTCTCCTTTCACCGGTTCAAGTGAAAGGGCTAATGACCTTTTTGCCCTCATACATACGGATGTGTGTGGACCTATGAGTACATTGGCTAGGGGAGGGTACAATTACTTCTTTACTTTTACCGATGGTGTGAGCAGATTTGGATTTTCATACCTTATGCGGCAAAAGTCGGAATCCTTTGAAAAATTAAAGGAATTCCAGAATGAAGTACAGAACCAACTTGGGAAGAAAATTAACGCATTGCGATCCGATCGTTGTGGTGAATATTTATCTTAGGAGTTTGGTGATCATTTGAAGGATTGTGGAATACTTTCACAATGGACTCCACCACGAACACGATAGTTAAATGGCGTTGCTGAAAGAAGGAATCGAACTCTACTTGATACGATTCGATCCATGATGAGTTTTGGTGATCTTCCTATTTCATTCTGGGGATTTGCGCTTGAAACAGCGGCACTTAACAAGGCACCATCCAATGGACTGGAAACGTTCCAAAATTGTCTTTTCTAAGGATATGGGGTTGTGAAGCCTATGTAAAACGTTTACTCTTTGATAAGCTTTCACCCAAAATCCGATAAATGTTTCTTTGTAGGTTACAAAAAGAGACTAAGGGATACTACTTCAATAACCAAAGAGAAAACAAAGTGTTTATTGCTCGTAATGGTGTCTTTCTGGAGAAGGAGTTTATTTCTAGAAAAACATGTGGGAGAAATGTATATCTCGAAGAAATTTGAGATGAGCAACAAATTGATGAGGTTAACACCTCACCAGAGGCGGCCCAACATGAAAATGTTCAGGAGGCGGTGCATTCAATTCACGTACCTACCGTCCCACTTGGAGATACTTTATGCGAAGTCACTCAACCTAATGAGGTAGAAACTTATTTTGTTGTTCCTCAACGTAGGTCTAGTAAGACCATCATTCCGTCAAGGAGAGATATTGCTTTCCTTTTGACTGAAAGTTCTGAAATAACGATTTTAGAATAAGAAGAACCTACTAGCTACAAGGATCCTTTGGATAGTCAAGACTCCGAAAGATGGCTTGAGGCAATGAAATCTGAAATGGATTCCATGTCTGAAAATCAAGTATGGACTTGGTTGATTTGTCTGATGGGGTAAAACCCATTGGATGCAAATGGATTTTCAAGTTGAAAACAGACAAGGATGGAAACATTAGTGTTTTCAAAGCATGGTTAGTGGCAAAAGGTTTCAAGCAAATTCATGGTATTGACTATGATGAAACCTTCTCACCAGTAGCCATGCTGAAGTCCATTAGGATAATCCTTGCGATTGCTGCTTTTCATGACTATGATATATGGCAGATGGATGTCAAAATCGCTTTCTTGAATGGGTTCTTGAAAGAGGATGCGTACATGACACAACCTCAAGGTTTTGAAGATCCAGAAAATCCAGGGAGGGTATGGAAGCTTAAGAAGTCCATTTATGGACTAAAGCAGACATCAAGGAGTTGGAACCTCAGATGTGATGAGGCAGTCAAGAAATTTGGCTTTCTCATAAATGAAGAGGAATCTTGTGTATACAAGAAGTTAAGTGGGAGTAGTATTACTTTTCTGGTCTTGTATGTGGACGGCATACTTATCATTGGAAATGATAAAACCATGCTTGAGTCTGTCAAGGAATGGCTTAAAAATTGTTTCTCTATGAAAGATCTAGGAGAGGCATAGTACATATTGGGAATGAAGATCTATAGAGATAGATCGAAAAGGCTGATTGGACTTAGTCAAGAGACTTATATTGATAAGGTTCTTGCAAGGTTCAAGCTGAAAAACTCCAAAAGAGGTTTCATTCCCATGCAACATGGCATACACTTGGCAAGACTCAGTGTCCTTCGAGTCCTGACGAGGTCAAGCATATGAGTAATGTTTCCTATCCTTCTGCAGTAGGATCCATTATGTATGCCATGATATGCACTCAACCGGATGTTGCATATGCTTTGAGTATATGCAGCAGATACCAGTCAAATCCAGGAGATGTGCACTATATTGCAGCGAAAAACATCCTTAAGTACTTGCGAAGGACTAAGGATAAATTTTTGGTTTATAGTGGAAATGATGAGTTGGTTGTTACTGGATACACCGATGCAAGCTTCCAGAGCGACAAAGATGATTTCCGATCCCAATCAGGTTTCATATTTTGTCTCAATGGAGGAGCTGTGAGCTGGAAGATTTTCCCCCCTGAGTTGGCTATTGTAGATGTTTCTGTCCCTTTGCATGTAAGATTTCCTAAGGAATTGTTCTTTGTCAATCCCTATATGGCTTTACATCCGGAAGAAGGTGGTGAGATTGGGGATCTCATCCATATTCCTTCGGATGATGAGGATGATACTTTTCTGTTGGATGAAGCTGAGGATGTTACGAATCCCTGGTGATTTATTGAATGAGTTATCTTTCCACTCTCTGTCTTCGGGGAGCTCGGTTGTTAAGAGAATTGAAGCAATGGGGATGGAGCCTGATGATCAGAAGGCTCTCTCCTCTCATTCCAGCTCAACTAAAAGAAGGAAGAGCAGCCCGTAGGATGATGTATTATCCTCTGGAGAAAAATAAGGCTTAAAGCTAAGTATTTTCCACTCCCTAAGTCTTTTTTAAATGTCAATGGCTTTTTGGAACGTTCGTGGTTGTCAAAGAAAAAACCTTTTTACAGAAATAAAGAGCTATTGTTCCACAAATCACATTAATATAATGATGATTTGTGAAACAAAAACTCCTAAGATCCCTTCGTCTGCTTGTGCTCGAAGGTGTGATTTTTCTGATGTAGAATGTTTGCCATCTATGGATAAATCGGGTGGGATTTGGGTCATGTGGAAAAATAGTTCTAGTAATCCGTTTAGTCTTGATGTAATCTGTAGAAGTTATCGTTTCTTGGTTTGTAATATAAAGCTCTTGTCTTTGGATTATGTTTTTGCAGCTATTTTTCTGTATGCTCCTACTGATAATGCAAGTAAAGTTCATCAATATGTTACTTCTGTTAGTACTCCCTATATTATTATTATTTTTTTTGAGGGGAGTACTCCTTATATCTTACTGGAGACTTTAATGACATAAGTTTTCATTCGGATAAAGTTGGGGGTGCCCCTACCTCACTTCATAGATTTGTTTGTATGAATGAGATTAAAAATGCTTGTGCCTGCTCTGAACTTCCCTTCACTGGTCAAACTTACACTTGGAGAAAAAAAAGAAGTGGTGAGGGGAATATTCTAGAAAGATTGGATAAGTGTTTAGTGAGTTTGGATTGGCTTCACCAATTCCAGCTAGCTAAAGTTTACCATAATATTTTTACGACGTCTGATCATTGCATTGTGCATGTGTCTTATCTAGTATCTCAAATCCAAAAAGCTCACCCCTTTAAATTTGAAAAAATGTGGTGTCTTAGGAAAGACTTTGATATTCTTGTAAAGAAAACTTGGTGCTCTAGATTTGAGGGCTCATTCATGTTTAGGCTTGTCCAAAAATGTAAATTACTAAAATCAAATGCTAAAGTTTGGAACAAAACAAGGTTTGGTAATGTGTTTAGGCAACTTTCGATTGTTGACAAAAAACTTGAAGACATTCAAAATCAATTATTAATAGATCAATCTAATGTAAATTTGCAAAATTTGCAAGAACAATTTCCTATCAAACGCCGCAACCTCTTCCAATTTCAAGAAAAATTCTGGTCACAAAGAGCTAGAACTACAAATTTTAAAAGGTGATTCTAATTCAAAATACTTCCATGCATGTGCTACTATTCGTAAAAATCGCATAAGCATTTCTTCTTTTTTGACGAAAGATCAAGCTATTATCACTAATCCTTTGCAAATTGCCGCCTGTATTTCGGAAGAATTTAAGGAACGATTTATCTCTAATCCAGATTGTGGATCTAGGGAGGATGTTGATTTTGATTTAATACCTCCAATTATCTCAGATGAAGATAATTTATTTCTTTGTAAGTCTGTTAATCCTGATGAGATTCGTAGTGCTCTTTTTGACTTGGCTCCAGATAAATCCCCTGGTCCTGATGGGTTTCCCCCTTCTTTTTTCAGAATACTAGACCCTCGTGGGTAATTCAGTGATCAAGGTCGTGCAAGCATTTTTCATTCTGGTCACATGTTGTCAGAAATTAACTATACGTTTATCACTCTTATTCCTAAAATTCATAATCCGTTAGCAGCTAATCATTCTAAGCCTATTAGTCTGTGCTCCACAATATATAAAATTATAGCAAAAGTCCTAGCTAATCGGTTAAAAGATGTTCTTGGGAAGATATTTATCCGTTGCAGGGAGCATTTGTTCCGGAACGGTTAATTCAAGACAATATTATTTTAGCTCATGAGGTTTTTCACTCCTTTCAGAACAAAACGGGTAAAGAAGGGTGGGTAGCTATTAAGCATGATATGGAAAAGGCTTGTGATTGTTTAGAATGGAATTTTACATTTACAATGTTAGACCGGTTAGGGTTTGATCATAAGTGGATCCACTGGGTTAAAATGTGTCTCTCGACTGTGTCTTTCTCGGTCTTAGTTAATGGTATCCCTGGAGATCGGTTTTTTCCTTCTAGGGGAATTAGACAAGGTGATCCGCTCTCTCCTTATTTGTTTATTCTCTGTGTTGAGCTTCTAGCGCGTCAAACAAATGATCAATCTATAAATGGTAGCAAACTCTTGGGGTGAAATTAGGTCGTTCTGGTGTTAAAATTCCTTTGCAGATGACACTATGCTTTTTGCAAAGGCCACGGAGGAAAGTTGTGTTATTATAAAGTCAATTATGGATAAGTATTGCTCCATGTCAGGGCAGTTGGTAAATTTTCATAAGTCTTCGTTCCAATGTACGTAGAATGTTTGTTTAACAGATGTGAGTAGGTTTGCTTCTCTGCTTCAGATGTCTAATTCTTTATCTTTTGGGAATTATTTGGGTTGCCCCGTTATTGAGTCCCATGTGAATAAGAACACTTGTCATCAAGTTATTCAGTCTTCCCAAATGACTAAGTGGAAAGCTAATTCCCTTTCTCAAGCAGGTATAACTGTGTTAATTCAGGCCAATTTGTCCACCAAAGCTAATTTTCAAATGCAAAGTTTCCTTCTTCCCTCTTCTATTCATGGTGAGCTTGATAAAATTTATTGAAATTTTTTCTGGAATAAAGCTCCGGAGTCCCGCTCTCCCAATCTTGTTGGGTGGGATCGTATTTGTGTCCCTGAAAAATTTGGGGGGTTGGGTTTCCGGAAGGCTGCTGTTAGCAATGCCGCTCTTCAAATAAAGCTTTTATGGAAGATTGTTAAGTATCCCTCTAATCTTTGGATTGATATTGTTTCCAAGAAATATTTACGTGGAATTTCGTTGTT